>CAUYTI010156606.1:0-10522 GCA_963575145.1 Galago senegalensis
TTGAGGTGCATTCTGGTTGGGTGCATAGATACTGATAATTGAGATCTCATCATATTGAGTATTGCCCTTAACAAATATAAAGTGGCCATCTTTATCTTTGGTGACTTTTGTTGGTTTAAAACCTATTGTATCTGCAAATAATATTGCAACACCTGTTTTTTTCTGTTTCCCATTAGCCTGGAATATAGATGACCATCCCTTTACCCTGAGTCTATATTTGTCTCTTAAGGTAAGATGAGATTCTTGTATACAGCAGATGTCTGGTCTGAGTTTCTGTATTCAATCAGCCAATCTGTGCCCCATTAGAGGACAATTTAAGCCATTCACATTGATAGAAATTATTGTTAAGCCTGGTAAAATTTTGGGCATCCAGTTCCCTGAAAGTCCAGTAGCCATTTTTATCTTTTTGCCACTCTGGAAATTGGAATGTGATCAAAAATTTCTGGATGGGTTTACTTTTGTGGTAGAGGATTGCATTGGTCATTATGGAGGATAAGTTTGAGAATTTCCTGGAGAGCTTGTTTAGTTATGGCAAATTTCTTCAACATGTGAATGTCATTAAAGTATTTAATTTCTCCATCATGGATGAAACTCAGTTTACCTGGATACAGGATCCTGGGTTGAAAGTTATTTTGTTTTAGAAGATTAAAAGTCGATGACCATCCTCTTCTAGCCTGAAAGTTTTCAGCCAAGAGATCTGCAGTCATCCTAATACTCTTCCCCTCATAGGTTATAGTTTTCTTACGTCTGACTGCTTTCAGAATTTTCTCTTTCATCTTGACTTTGGTGAAGTTAATTATGATGTTCCTGGGGGATGTCTTGTTCGGATTGAGTTGTGCTGGGGTTCTGAAACTATCTGCTATCTGAATTTCAGAATCTCTTGGCATGTCTGGAAAGTTCTCTTTCATAATTTCATGAAGAAGAGCCTCTGTATTTTGTGACACATCTTCATCGTCTTCAGGGATTCCTTTAAGGTGAATATTAGTTTTCTTCAAATTATCCAAGAGCTCTCTGAGCGTAAGATCCGTTTTTGCTCTCCATTTCTTTTGGTCTTTGTACTCCTGAGCTTCTTCAAAAGCTTTATCTTCAATGTCAGAGGTCGTTTCTTCTGCCTGTTGCACTCTGTTACAGAGGGATTCCACAGTATCTTTCAGATCCTTGAAAGCTACAACCTCTTGTCTCAGTGTTTCAGACTCTTTCTTCATTTTATCTTTGAAATCGTTGAATTCTTGGACATATTTTGAATTATTTCTTGAGAAATCTTTTGAATAATTTCTTGAAATTCTAATTGCCTCTTTTCTTTCATTCTGTTAATCTCATTTGCTATCCAAATTCTGAACTCGATTTCTGACATCTCAGCCATTTGCTTGTGGATGGGATCTTCAAATGCTTCTGCCCCATCCTTCTTTGGGGAACTTGATCTACTCTGGTTATTCTGGTTACCAGAGTTTTTCCACTGATTCCTCCCCATGGTGAGTTTGCACCGTTTGGAGACTGTCCCAAAACCCTTCAACCTGTGGCTACCACTGATGAAGACCCAAGTGGCAGCACTGCAGGGGGATGCGTTGTTCAAATAGTCCTTAGGACGCCTTGCTCAGGTGCCCAGGGGGTTGTGGCCAATTGGCAGCCGCTGCAGGGGGATGGGCAGGTCAAACAGTCTTCATGGCCCCGGGCTTGGGTGCCCAGAGAGCTGTGGCCAAGCTGCGGCAGCCTAAGTATATGCACTCATCAAATAGTCCTGGGGGCATCTGGCTCGGGTGATTGGGAATGGCAGCTAAGCGGCAGCAGCTACACAGGGGACATGGAGGTCAAACAGTCCTGGGGGGGCTGTTCAGGTGCCCCAGTGGCAGTGGCCAAGCAGTAGCAGCCACAGAGGGACATGCAGGTCAAACAGTCCTCAAGGTGCCCCACTTGGGTGTCTAGGGGGTGACAGCAGCCATGGGAAACATGCAGGTTGAACAGTGCTGGGAGTGCCCCTCTCAGGTTCCCTGGGGCAGCTGCCAATCAGAACTGCTGCCACACAGGTTAAACAGTCCTGGGTCCGCCCTGCTCAGGTGCTCAGAGGTGGTGACCAAGTGGGTCAAACAGTATTAGGGGTGCCCCACTCCAGAGTCTGGGGACTGTGGCCAAGTGGCGGCAGCCATATGGGTCGAGTAGTCCTCTGCCACTCAGGTGCCTGGGGGTAGCCACCTGGTGGCATGTACACAGGGGATGCACAGTTCAAAGAGTCCTGGGGCGCCCCACTCAGGTGTCTGGGGGGCAGCAGCGAAGCAGCAGTAGCTGTGGGTGACCCGCAGGTTGAATAGTCCTCGGTGCGCCCAGCTCAGGTGCCCAGGGGGCTACTGCCGAGCAGTGGCAGCCTAGGGGGATGCATGTGTCTGGCTCGAGTGACCAGGTGTGGCAACTGAGCAGTGGCAGTTATGCAGGGGACATGCGGGTCAGACAGTCCTTGGGGGCCATTCAGGTGCCCAGGGGGTGGTGGCTGAGCAGCAGCTGCTGCCAGGGAACGTGCTGGTCAAACAGTCCTCAGGGCGTCCCACTCAGGTGTCTGGGGGACAGTGGCCCAGTGGAGTCAGCCGCAGGCAACTTGCCGTGGAACAGTGCTAGGAGCACCCCTCTCAGATTCCAGGTCAAGCACTCCTGGGCGCTCCCTGCTCAGGTGCTCAGGGGCAGCAGCCATGAAGGTCAAACAGTCCTTCGCCACTCAGATGCCTGGGTGCAGCTGCAAAGTGGTAGCTGTGTTGGGGTTGTGCAGGTCAAACAGTCCTGGGGCACCCCGCTTGTGTAACCAGGGGGCTGCTGCCAAGCGGTGGCAGCCTAGAGGGGCAAGCAGTTCAAACAATCTTCTGCGTGCCTGACTCAGGTGACTGGGGTTGGTGGCTGAGCAATAGCGGCTATGCAAGGGATGCGTGGGTCAAACAGTCCTGTGCGTGCCTCACTTGGGTGCTGGCAGCAGCAGCTTAGCAGCAGATGCCCTGCGGATCAGACAGTCCTCTGCCGCTTGGGTGCCCAGGGCAGCCATAAAGTGGCGGCTGCATGGGGGATACGTGGGTCAAACAGTCCTGGGGCACCCCTTCGGGTGCCCAGAGGGCTGCAGCCAAGTGGCAGGCACCTAGGGGGACGTGCGGTTGGAACAGTCCTTCGCATGCCTGCTCAAGTGACCAGGGTTGGTGGCCAAGCAGTAGCTGCTATGCAGGGACACACAAGTCAAACCATCTTGGGTGTGCCTAGCTAAGGTGCCCTGGAGCGGTTGCGAAGTGGCAGCAGCTATGGCTCAAACAGTCCTCGGTGTGCCCCACTTGGGTGCCCAGGGCAGCAGCCAAGTAGCAGCAGCCATGTGGGTAGAAAGGCTCTCCACTACTCAGGTGCCAATGGGCGGCTGGGAAGTGGCAGCTGTGAGTGGGTCGGGGGGGCATGGGAAGGTCAAATAGTCCTCGGACACCCGGCTTGGGTGCTCAGGGGGCTGCAGCCAAATGGCGGCAGCCTAGGGGGACATGCAGGTCGAACAATCCTCAGTGTTCCCTGCTGGGATGCCTGGGGGGCGGTGGCCGAGTGGCAGTCGGGGGGAACACACAGCTCCAGCAGTTCTCAGGCTGCAGGGCCTGGACAGGGTGCTTGGTCCCATGGGTGAGGGGATGCTACTCTTGGGCCCCCTCTCACTATCTCTCCAGGCAAGAGGGGAAGGGTGAACTGGGAATTCAAAATGGTCATGCAGCGTTAGTTCAATTTTTCTGCCTAGCTAGAGGGTGTTTAGAGTCTCAACAGGGTCCTCCTAGAGGAGTAAACCCCTCTTTCTGTAGCTCTCACACGTGGGGTGAGACAATAAGTCCTCAATTCACAGTTCACTGCTCAATTGTAAGAAACTCACAGGAGCAGACAAAGAGAAAAAAATGCACCTTTTGAAGGGGCAGGGTCAGATATCCTTCCTTCCGGATGTATTATGTACCTGTAGGTTGCTTTCTAGGAGAAGCAGAGATGTCCTGCAGATGTCATTCTTCTCTCTCAGCTGGGCTCCTAGTCTTCAACTTTGTTGGGTATTTTCTGGACTTTATCCTTCCCTCTGGACTGGAGCTTCTGTAGGAAGCTTGTACCTGTCAGCCATCTTGCTCCTCCCAACCTGGAGAATCTTGTTAAAACAGCCACTATGGTCTTTTATAACTCAGACGCTAGTGGGAGCGTGTTGTTTACCTGCAGGGATTTTGATTGGGATTGCATTGAGTCTATAAAGTTGAGAAAACTGACATTGTGATTGAATTTTTCTATCCATAAACATGGAATGCTTCTACATTTATTTAGTTATTTGCTTTCCTTCATTAGAGTTTTGTAGTTTTTTATATATAGGTCTTGTGCATATTTTGTTGGATTTATACCTAAGTATTTCATTTCTGGGGATTTTGTTTTTAATTTGAAAGTCCAGCTGTCGAATTGCTAGTATATGAAGAGCAACTATTTTTGTATTAACTTTTTATTCTGAAACCTTGCTATAATTTCTTATTAGTCCAAGGAGTTTTTTGACAATACTTTTGGATGTTTTACAAACACAGTATCACCAACTGTGAAAGAAAGACAGCTTTATTTACTTCTTCCCAATCTGTTTCCTTTTAATTTCTTTGTTATCTTTGGATTATTTAGGCCTTCCAGTGCAATGCTGGAAAAAGGTGGTAAGAGGGGGCATTTTTACTTTTTCATATTCTTATGGGGAAAGCTTTGAGTTTCCTGTTACTGTGTATGATGTTAACTGTAGGGCTTTTTGAAGTTTTTCTTTATTAAGTTGCTCTATTCCCAGTTTACTGAGAGTTTTTGTCATGAATGAGAGTCCAGTTTTTTCAAATGCTTTTCTGAATCTATTGACATGATCACATGATTTTTCTTCTTTAGCTTGTTGAAGTGATAAATTACATTTTGATTTTGTTTTTAAAATGAATTAACTATTTTAAAATTGACAAAAATAAAATAATATATTTGTTTTATACAACACGACATTTTGATATATACATATTTTTTTAGAATGCTAAATCAAGCTAATTAACATATCTCTTATCTTACATGCTTTTTTGTGGTTAAAACATATCAAATATCTCAGAATTTTAAACATATAGTATATCATTATTAACTATAGTTGTCATGTAAAACAGATGTTCTGAACTTTTTACTCCAGTCTACATTAATTGATTTTCAAATGTTGAATCAGTATAGCATAACTGGGATAAATCACACTTGGTCATAGTGTGTAATTCTTTTTGAAGATTGCTGGATTCAATTTACTGCTACTATGTTACGAATCTTTGTGTCTACATTCATGAGAGATGATGTTCTGTAAATTTCCTTTCTTGTGATATCTTTGCCTTATTTTGCTATTAGGGTAATAGTGGTCTCATAGAATAAATTAGAAAATATTCCCTGTGTTTCTAACTAATGAAAGAGATTATATAGAATTATTACAAATTTTTATCCCTAAATGTCTGGTAGAATTAACCAGTGAACCCATCTAGAATTAACTGGTGCTTTATGTTTCTAAAGGTTATTAATCATTGATTTAATTCTAAATATAGGTACAAGACTATTTAGATTGTCTATTTCTCCTTGTATGGATTTTGGCCAATGTGTTTTTCAAAAAATTGATTCATTTTATCTAGGTTGTCAAATTTGTGGGCATAGAGTTGTTCCGAAGTATTCTTTGATTATCCAGTGAATGTCAATGGGATCTATAGAAAATAACTCCTCTTTCATTTCTGGTATTAGTGATTTGTGACTTATCTCATTTTATCTTACATAGCCTGGCTAGAGGCTTAAAAGAATCATCTTTTTATTTCATTGGTTTTCTTTATTCATTTCAATTTTTAATTTACTTTACTTTTGCTTTCATTTTTATTATTGTTTTTGCTCTTCATAGTCCGGGTTATATTTGTTTTTCTTTTTTCAGTGTCCTAAGGTGGAATTTTAGATAATGAATTGTATTTAGCTAATTAATTAATTTTTATTATAGAATATCATGGAGGTACAGATGTTTTTGTTATATAATTGTTTTGTATTACTTGAGTCAAAGTTATAAGTGTGTCCATCATCTAAGCAGTGTGCATTGTACCTGTTTGACTTAACTCATCCCCTCCTTCCACCCACCTGCTTGCTTTCCACTGAATTTACTTCTATCAGTACACATAAATGCTGAATAGTTAGTTCCAATTTAATAGTGAGTACCTATAGTGTTTGTTTTTCCATTCTTAAAATGGAAAATTGTCTCGTTTCCTCCAGATTGTTGCAAAATATATTAGTTCCTTTTTTTATGTCTGAGTAGTACTCCATGATATGTGTGTGTATAAAACATTTTATTAATCTACTTATGAATTGATAATTACTTAGGTTTATTCCACATCTTTGCAATTGTGCTGAAAAAAGAATTCTAGTGGAAATGTCTTTTTTTAAATTAAATCATGGCTGTGTACATTAATGCAGTCATGGGGTACAATGTGCTGGTTTTATATACAATTTGAAATATTTTCATCAAACCAATAAACATAGCATTTCATGGCATTTTCTTAGTTATTGTGTTAAGACATTTATATTCTACATTCAGCAAGTTTCACATGTAACCTTGCAAGATGCACCGTAAGTATGGTCCCACCAATTACCCTCCCTCACCTATCCTGCACCTTCCCCCGCCCTTTCCCCTTTCCCCATATTCCTGGGCTATAATTGGGTTATAGCTTTCACATGAAAGCTATAAATTAGTTTCATAGTAGTGCTGAGTACATTGGATACCCTTTCTTCCACTTTTGACAAAAAGACTTTTATCCTTTGGGTAAATACCCAAAAGTGGGATTGTGGGATCAAATGGTAGGTCTACTTTTAGTGTTTTGAGGAATCTCTATACTATTTTCCATAGAGATTGTACTAGTTTGCATTCCCATCAATCATGTGTAAGTGTTCCTTTCTCTCAAACTTCATACCAACATCTGTTATTCTGGGACATTATAATAAAAGTCATTCTCACTGGTATTAGCTGATACCTCATTGTGGTTTTGATTTCTTTTTTTTTTTCTGATGATTAGTGACATTGAACATTTGTTTCATATATTTATTGGCCATTTTGTCTATCTTCTTTTGAAAAGTTTCTGTTCTTATCCTTTGCTCATTTTTAATGGGGCATTTTTGCTGCTGCTGCTTGTCCTGCTTAGGAACCATCTAGTCCCAGGGCCCACACTCCAGCCCTCCAATGGTCTGAGAGACAGTGAACTGGCCCCCTGTTTAAAAAGTTTGAGGACCCTTGGTCTATAGTTCATATATATAAGCTATATATGGTACATATATAATATATAATAAACATATACTATATACATGATATATATATATACTATGTATAGAATAGTATATATATTCTATGTATTATGTTCTATATATATTACGTATATATACTATATATACTATATACTTAATATATATACTATATACGTAATATATATGCTATATATATAATATATGTACACTATATATATATATAGTATACACACACACACACACATATATATATAATGTATACATTCCCTCATGGAGCTTTTCTTTTTTGTGTTGTTGTGTCCTTTCCTCACTTTGCTATCAAAGTCCTAGTGGACTCATAGAATGACTTGTGGAAGATTCCTTCCTTCTTAATTATATGAAACAATTTCTGCAGTGTAAGTAGTGATTCTTCTTTGCAGGTATGATAAATTTCAGCTATGAAACCATCTGGTGCACTGCTTGTTTTTATTTGAAGATTTTTTTATTGCTGCTTCAATTTCATTATTCATAATTGGTCTGTTAAGGAGTTAAATTTCTTTGTGATTGAGTGTTGGGAGATTGTGTGTTTCCAGAAATTTGTCAATTATCTCAACATTTTTAAGTTTATATGCATACAGATTTTTATAGTGTTCATAGATGATAATTTCTATTTCTGTGTTGTTAGTCACAATATATATTTTTTCATTTTTAGTCACAATATCTTTCTTTTCATTTTTGATTGAGCTTATTTGGGTCATTTTTTTTCTACTTTGGATTAATCTAGCAAGAGGGCTGTAAATGTTCATCTTTTCATAGAACCAACTTTTTGTTTCATTAATATTCTGTATTTTTCCTTGATTCTGTTTTCTTTATCTTTTTATTAAGTCATTTGTACATAGATCATGAATACATTTATGCCATTATAGAATTCAATGTGTTGATTATTTGTACAAATTGGAGTGCTTACATCCTACTAATCAACAGTCTTCACCTCATTTACCCAATTACAGGGTTAAGACATTTGTGTTCTACACCTGATAGATCCAATTCATACTTGCAATATGCTCCATAGGTGTGGTCCCCCTACTAACCCTCCCTCTATCGACCCACCCCCTCCCTTCCCCTCTCCCTCCCTTTCCTTCCTTCATGCTAGGGTATAGTTGTGTTTCATTTTTCATATGCAAGTGTGAGTGATTATAAATTGGTTTTATAATAGTATTGAGTACATTGGATTTTTTTTTCCATTCCTGAGATACTTTACTAAGAGGAATATTTTCCAGCTCCATCCATGTAAACATAAAAGAGGCAAAGTCTCCATTTTTTTAATGCTGCACAGTATTCTATATACCACAATTTATTAATCCATTCATGGCTCAATAGGCACTTGGGCTTCTTCCATGACTTGGCAATTATAAAATTCAGTGCAATGAACAATCTGGTTCAAATATCTTTATTCCCAAATGACTTTTGGTCTTTTGGATATATACCTAGAAGTGGAATTGCAGGATCAAACTGCAGGTCTACATTTAGATCCTTGAGTGTTCTCCAAACTTCCTTCCAAAAGGAATGTACTAGCTTGAATTGTACTACCACAGTGCAGAAGTGTTCCCTTTTCTCCATATCCATGCCAACATCTGTAGTTTGGGGACTTTGTAATGGGGCTACTCTTACCAGAGTTAGATGGTATCTCAGAGTACTTTTGGTTTGCATTTCTCTGATGATTAAAGATGATGAGCAATTTTTCATGTCTGTAGACCATGCACCTCTCTTCTTCAAAGAACTTTCTGTTCATATCTCTTCCCCACAATGAAATGGGATCACTTTTTTTTTTTAATAAGTTTGAGTTCCCTGTGGATTCTGGTTATTATACCTTTGTTGGAAATATAACTTGCAAAAATCCTCTCCCATTCTGAGAGCTATCTATTTGCTTTACTTGGTGTGTTCTTGGCAGTACAGAAACTTTTTAATTTGTTCAAGTCCCAGTAATGTATTTTTGATGTTGCTTCAATTGCCTGGGGTACCTCCTCATAAAATACTCTCCCAGGCCAATTTTTCAAGTTTTCCCCCTGCACTCTTATAATTTCTATAGTTTCATGTCTTAAGTTTAAGTCCTTGTGAGAGTCAATTTTTGTTAGAGAAGGGTGTGAGTCTAGTTTCAGTCTTGTACAGGTCATGAGCCAATTCACCCAGCACCATTAGTTGAATAGGTGATCTTTCCCCCAATTTATATTTTTGATAGCCTTATCAAAGATCAAATGAGAATAAGTGTCTGTGTTCAACTCTTGGTCTTCAATTCTGTTCCATATATCTACCTCTCTATTTTTGTGCCATTACCATGCTGTTTTGATCAGTATGGATTTATAGAATAATCTGATATCTGGAAGCATGATTTCCCCGATTCATTTTTATTTCCAAGTAATGACTTGGCTATTCGAGGTTTTTTCTGATTCCATATAAAAATAAGTACGAATTTTTCCAGGTCTTTAAAGTATGACAGAGGTGCTTTAATAGGGATCACATTAAATCTGTAAATTGCTTTAGGTATTATAGACATTTTAACAATGTTAATTCTTCCCAGCCATAGTATGGTATAATTTTCCATTTGTTAACATCTTCAGCTATTTCTTTTCTCAGTGTTTCATAGTTCTATTTATAGAGATCTTTCACATTCTTAGTTAGATACACCCCCAGATATTTCATATTCTTTGGCACTATTGTAAAAGGAATAGAGTCCTTGATTTTTTTCCCCTTGACTATTGTTGGTATATATAAAGGCTACAGATTTGTGAGTGTTCATTTTGTATCCTGAGATGTTACTGTATTCCTTCATCACTTCTTGGAGTTTTGTAGTTGATTCCTTGGGGTTTTCCAGATATGTGATCATATCATCTGTGAAGAGTGACAATTTGATCTCCTCTCGTCCTATTTGGATCCCCTTGATTGGCATCTCTTGCCTGATTGCGGTGGCTAAGACTTCAATTATAATGTTAAAAAGCAGTGAAAACAATGGGCAACCTTGCCTTCTTCCTGATCTGAGTAGAAATGATTTCAATTTTACTCCATTCAGTATGATATTGGCTATGGGTTTGCTGTAGATGTCCTCTATCAGTTAAAGAATGTTGCATGAGGTTCCTTTTCGTGGGGAGAGAAGGACGGCTTGGCCGCGGGTGCAAGCTCGCTCCTAGAATAGTTTAAAAGCAAGAAACGACTACACACTCTTAGGTGGCATGTAGCAAAATGTCTTTATTTCCTACTTCCTTTTATTGGG
>CAUYTI010156612.1:0-12396 GCA_963575145.1 Galago senegalensis
GCCTGGGCCCACCAAACAACAATGATGGCTGCAACCAAAATATAGCCAGGTGTTGTGGCGGGTGCCTGTGGTCCCAGCTACTTGGGAGGCTGAGGCAGGAGACTCACTTGAGCCCAGGAGTTGGAGGTTGCTGTGAGCTGTGATGCCACAGCACTCTACCCAGGGGGACAGCTTGAGGC
This sequence comes from Galago senegalensis, assembly GCA_963575145.1. NCBI lineage: Eukaryota > Metazoa > Chordata > Mammalia > Primates > Galagidae > Galago > Galago senegalensis. Next base: position 180 of record CAUYTI010156612.1, read on the forward strand.
ACTGTCTCAAAAAAAAAAAAAGAATTTCTTAATGAACTGGAAGTCTGTAAAATGGCCTAAAATAGTTTCCATTTGAGTTTGTGCCTGGTCGATGGCCTTAAACCCCACACTCTGTCTAGACTCCTTGCTAAACTGCTAGACTTCAGTTTTTCTCTCCATTTGGGCTGATGGTAATCCTGAGTTTTAGGTTTGGGGTAAACATGTGTGGGTTTTAGTTTGTATTTAGGTCCTTCTGCAGCATCAATGTGCAGAATTGGAAAGGGCTTGGAAGGAAGCTAAGGATTGCATTTACACTATGACAATTCACTTTCTTGTCTTAAATTTGCTACTTTCCCAGTCATGGGCTGCTCAGTTGCTAAAAAGAGGAAGGAGGGGAATAGAATAAACTTTGTTGAGCAATCCCCCTTGCGAGCCCGTGGCATTCATGACCACAACTATTAGCGATTGCAGTGTCTGGGGCTGGTTGTAGGACCACCTTTTTAGAGATGAGGAACTCGGGCCTGCCTTTCCAAGGCACAGGGTGAGGCAGGGAGAGATGAGTTTAGAATCTCGGTGTGCCTGACTCTGCCCCATGCTTTCCTCTGCATCACATGGGCTGAAAGGGAGGCAGCCCCCGTGGGCCATGAGACGGAGCTCTTGGACTGCTCTCCTTCATGTGGGGCACTTCGGGAGAGTGAGATCTGTCTGCGATTATCTAGGGAAGCAGCTAGTGACGTGCCCATCTGTGCTGGTGACAGGAGGGCATCTTGAGTCTCAAGTGGCACAGCAGGAATACATCTGAACGGCCCTGTGTTGACCAGCTCCTCAGCACAGGTTGGAGGCACTTGGCCGAGGAAGACACCATCCAGGAGGCAGCAGGGCCCAGAGGTCCCACCTGTGCAGTGACGAGGCAGGCCTCATGGAGGAACCAGGAGCTGGCTGTTCATTTCTCCCCTCAGGAGCACAGAGGCGAGTAGGGCACAGTCAGATGGTGGAATAGTAGGAGCCAGAGTTTGCTCAGTGAAAAAGCAAAGCACAGAGCTGGGTGGGGTCACAGACAAGGAGCAGCAAGCAGCTGGTTAGCTGAAGAGTAGCTGCTTGGCCAGAGGGCTGAGGTGAGAGATGGGGACAGAAGTGACTGCTTGAAGCCACACGGCCCTTTTAGAAACTGGCCACACATACCTAACACCAGGGAGTAAATGTTAAATGTTTAAGCCATCAGAGCTAAGGACGGTGGGAAGAAAGTCAGGTTGGAGTCAGAAAACCTGGCTTTGGGTCCCAGCCCTGCCGTTTACTAGCCCTCGACATCACACAGACAACCTCTCCGAGCTTTAGCCCCTTCAGCCCATCCTCCTTGCCGGTGATCTTCCTGAAACCCAGTAATAGCAACATGTTTAGATTATAGTTACCTTTCTGGTCGGAATCCCCAAAGAGGCACCAAAATGACAGGCAACAAGCAGGTTAATGCTGCAAAAGGGCCCGGGGGGGTGGGGGGGGGTTGGGCTGCTGGAAAACATCTTCACATTTAATTCCTGGGGCCTTAAATTCTTTTAAAGTCAGGCTGGGCATTGAGGGCAGTTTTCAGCAGATCTCCAGAACCTGTTGTGGGTGTAGGGCAGGATCAAACACTTGCCAGAAACCAGGTGGGTTAACACATCCGCAGCAGCAGCCTCGGAGCTGAGTCATGGTGTCACCCCTGCCAGAGGTCACTGACTCCACCTAACCCGGGAAGAGGATGCTGGCTTTTCACTTTGCAAGTGTGGTGATGATTTTCCAACCCTCTGCTCCTCCACCCCATTTAGCTCTGTGGCTTCCCAGCCACTCAGGGACCTTGTAGAAACAAGGCCAGCACCTTTGAGTCCTCGTCATCCTGGCAGCCTCGGCACATAGCTTGGCATTTTCAGTTGAGGATGCTGTGGATGGTTAGGAGAAGGATACCCTGTGGTTCCCCAGTGGTGACTCAGCGCCCCGGGGCTACAGCTTCAATCCCAAGGAGCATCTAAGCCAGTGTGGCAAGGCCATTCGGCCGTCCCTGTGGAGAACGAGCCTCTAAACCATGCACTAATTCATCACAATGCTACTTTCCCTGGGAGAGCAGACCAACCTTCATCCAAGAAATTGAGATGCCATGGGTCAGGGCTGGGGTATCTCCTAAGCCTTGCCCACAGAGTGGTCCAGCCACATGGCACCCATTAAGTGCTGGTTAGAAATGCAAGGTCCCATGGCTCGGCACCTATAGCTCAGCAGCTAGGGTGCCAGCCACATATACCAAAGCTGGCAGGTTCGAACCCCGCCTGGGCCTACCAAACAACAATAAGTATTTAAAAATAATAATAATAATACCGGCTCAGCACCTGTGGCTCAAGCGGCTAAGGCGCCAGCCACATACACCTAAGGTGGTGGGTTCAAATCCCCAGCCCGAGCCCGCCAAACAACAATGATGGCTGCAACTAAAAAATAGCCGGGCGTTTTGTGGCGGGCGCCTGTGGTCCCAGCTACTTGGGAGCTGAGGCAGGAGACTTGCTTGAGCCCAGGAGTTGGAGGTTGCTATGAGCTGTGATGCCATGGCACTCTATGGCTTAAGGCTCCGTCTCAAAAAAAAATACCCAGGCATTGTGGCAGGCTCATGTAGTCCCAGCTACTTGGGAGGCTGAGGCAAGAGAATCACTTAAGCCTAAGAGTTTGAGGTTGTTGTGAGCTGTGACACCACAGCACTCTACTGAGGGTGACATAGTGAAGCTCTGTCTCAAAAAATAAAAATAAAAACTAAAGAAAGAAAGAAAAGAAAAAAGGAGGGAAGGAAGGAAGGAAATGCAAGGCCCCATGGAGACTGACTAAAGCAGTGTCATCTGCGCAGTAACCAAGTCCCCACGGTGCACATGGGTGTTTGTGAAGCACTGCTGCATCAAACAAAGATGCTCTAGGTGGGGTGCAAATCTGAGGTTGATGTCACCAGAGGATGGAGATGAGAAAGGGTGTTGCTTGGTAGGTATGCGAAGTAAAATCTTACTTACTTTGGCTGGATCTACAGCTTTGCTGGAAGAAAGACTCCTTCTAACAAGCACCCCCACTGCCTCCCATCTTGGCATTTTCAAACCCCTTGACCCTTGCCTGTTCTGGCTTCGGCACTCTGAGGCCCCTGACCCACTGTGCCCTATGGGGACCTGGAGGCAGAGCAGAGTATGGGGAGAACTGTGTGTGGATCCTGGGGCACATCACATAAATGCCCCCCCCCAGCCCCAGGGATTGGGAAGAACCTAACAGGCTCCACTCACATCAGGCTAAGGCCAGATGTCACCCAGCTTGGTGAATGAGGAAGGGGGGACTCATTGGTAAGAGGGGATGGAGCTCCTGCCACCCTAAAGCAGAATGGCTTCAAGAGTGGGGACTTGCTTGATGCTTCCTAAGCCCACCAAGTACATGTGCCCTGCAGGAGGTGAGGACACAGGATACTGGCCTCTCGAGATGTGCAAATTTGCAAAGTAAAATAACATGAAGGGTAGAAGGCAAAACTGTGTACATGTGACCTTAAAAAGGAAAGATGGAAAAAAAAAAAATAAGGAAAGACGTTCCAACACACGCCAGGGCGGGATGAACCTAGAAGACACTGTGGGAAGTGAAATAAGCCAGGTGCAGGATGCAGGATGCAGATGAGAAAGCTCTTCACTTTCTCCTCTCCACACGGGCCCATTGCCCGGCCTCCCCGGGCCTCTTAGCCAGGATGGAAGACCAAACTTCTGTGGCCATGGAAACCCAGCAGGGCTGTGGGGCCTCCTCAGCAAACACCGGGTCCCCGCTTCGTGGAGCCTTCTCATCTGCAACCTGTGACCTCTCCGAGGTGCTTCAGGAGGCTCAGACAGCGGAGGTTATGATTCATAGGTGCAGACTGTGTGTGACACCTCAGAACACATATTAGTGTGAGCCCACTAATGCGTCATCCCCAGAGGAGTCAAATTCACACAGACAGGAAACAGACAGCCCCAGTGGGGAGCGGGGATGAGGACTTAGCCTTTCATGGGTATAGGGTTTCAGTTCTGAAAGACAAAAGGTTCTGGAGATGGATGACGGTAGTGGTTAGTGTAAGTGTACTAAAAGCCACTCATCTATACACATAAAGATGGTTAAGATGGTAAATTTCATATTTATTTTGCACAATATTTAAAAAAGCCATAGAGGGCTGGGCACAGTGGCTCATGCCTATAATCCTAGCACTTGGGGAGGCTGAGGCTGGAGGATGGCTTGAGGCCAGGAGTTTGAAACCAGCCTGTGCAACATAGCAAGACCCGCCTCTACAAAAAAATTAAAAAATATTACCTGGGTGTGGTGCTGCACACCTGTAGTCCTGGCTGCTAGGAAGGCTGAGGCAGAAGGATGGCTTGAGCCTAGGAGTTTGAGGTTGCAGTGAGCTGTGATCATGCCACCTTACCCTGGGTGACAGAGTGAGACCCTGTCTCATAAATAAATAGCCATACAGGACCTCTTGCCTAAGCACCTAAATAGCTGAAAAAGCAAAAATTACTCCCAATCCAAAGCAGCAAACCACAGCCCAACACTGCATTCTCCCAGCTAAGTGTTACGGATCTTGGAGACCAGAGTCCTGTTCTGCATCTGTCTTCAAAATTAAACCCTCCCTGGGGACCCATACCCGTGCCCTTGTCCAACCCATACCCACCACCCCAGCTCCCCCAGCAGTCGCAGCCAAGCAGATCCTAAGCAAAGATGTGAGAGGAGAGGAGGTTGGGCTCATGGGCAAAGGACAGGGAGTCAGGGGCTCATCATGGCAGCTGGAGTCCCCAGGAAAGGGTGTTGGCCCTTGTGGAGATGGGCCCGCATCCCTCATCAGCTGGCTCCCTGGCCACACAGACTCTTTAGGCTTCCCCAGACCTTGGGGAGAAAGGGATGGAAGGCGGAGGGTAGTCAGTCCTGCTGACAAGCTTTTGCCACAAAGGTCTGCTCGCCACTCACTGACAAAAAGATGGCAGCTGTGTGGGTCTCTACAGAAATATGGCCTGTGACAACAGAACTGCTTTTATCTTTGGGGCCCTACCCTGAAAGCACTGGCAGTGTGGCAGGGGGCCCAAGGAGAAAGCTGAGTGGAAGTAAGGTTAGTGATGGGGCTGGGCTTTGAGCCCAGCCCTGGGCCTGGCCTTGACAACCCCCAGATGGCAGGGCAGGGCCGCTGGCCTGTGCCAGCTGCCCTCTTTCACAGGTCCTAATGTCTGCAGACGGGCCCAGAGAGGGAAACAAGTGTGTTCCAGAGGGAGGCCCCTGGCCTGAGGCAGCTGGTGTGTTGGAGGCTTCTCTGCCAGGCTCTCAGCCTGGGCCTTCAGCCAGGGCCTTCAGCCAGGCCACTTAAAGAGGCCCATGGTGGGGGAAGACAGGCCCAGAGCTGGCCCATTCACCGGCCTGCCCAGGCCTCTTCGCCAGCGTGAAAGACCAAAGTTCTGTGGCTATGGAAACCCAGCAGGGCTGTGGGGCCTCCTCAGCAAACACCACGTCCCCCCTTTGTGGAGCTTTCTCATCTGCATCCTGTGACGTCTCCGAGGTGCTTCAGGAGGCTCAGGCAGCGGAGGTTATGATTCATAGGTGCAGACTGTGTGTGACACCTCAGAACATACACTCTCTGGTTGGTGATAGCAAACCCTGCCCCTGGGAATTTGTGGGCCACCGTGCCTCCAGCGCTGGGGGATTCACCTTGTGCCGCCTCCCTTAGCTAAAGACTTCTCTGGAACATGAGGCCAGGGCTCACAGTCCTGTCACTCCCTGTCTGGGCAGCCGCCACATCCCCTCCCTGCACCAGCAAGACATGAGCAACGGCATTGTTCTATGGACTGACTTTTGTAATAAATAAATGTTATAAATACAAATTAGTAATTGATATTCACATCATATTTCCTCTTACATAATGGAGTTTCATATATGATTTAGATTAAAAAAGGGAATTTCTCTGCTTTAAAAAAAAGTGTGGGGGCTGGGCTTGGTGGCTCACACCAATTACTAACACTCTTGGGAGGCCAAGGTGGGTGGATTGCCTGAGCTCAGGAGTTCAAGACCAGTTTGAGCAACAACAAGACCCTGTCTCTTAAAAACAGCCAAGCATTATGTCATGCACCTGTAGTCCCAGCTCCCTGGGAGGCTGAGGCAAAAGGATCCCTTTGAGCCCAAGGTTGCTGTGAACTGTGATGCCACAGCACTCTACTGAGGGCAACAAAGTGAGATTCTGTCTCAAAAAAAAAAGGTATGGAAACCACTGAGAGGAGGGGAGCTGCGGGCACCTCCAGCCCTGACTGGACAGAAAGGACAGTGGCCCAGGCTGGAGGAGGTGCAGGGCCACCCTGAGGGACTTCCTCATGAAGACTACTGGGAGAATACCTCATGCCTCTAGGCCTCCTATGGAGCCTGGGACAACCAGTGAATTTTTAGGGGTTTATTGACACTTTCTAAGTACCTAGAAAACTGCAAATGGAAAAAAAAAGACCATAATTAACTCCACCTAGGGTTGTGCAAAAAAGGAAATGTTATCATTGCATGAAGTGCACCACCTGCTCAGCTCTAAATAGAGATTAACAGCAGAATAATGGACAGACTGGATGCTGATCTGACCCAGACTGTGACAAACCTGGTCAGCTGGGCAGGGGTGCGCGTGGAGGGGCAGCTGGCCAAGTGCTGCCAGGCAGAACAGCAACTCAGTGTCGCTAGAGGCCCTGAGTGACCCACAGAAATGGAAACCTGGATTTTCAAGCTAAACATTTACTGATTTTTTTTTTAAGACTCTATCACCCAGGCTAGTGTGCAGTGGAGTCATCATAGCTCACTGCAACCTCAAATTCCTGGCCTCAAGTAATCCTTCCACCTCAGCCTCCCAAAGGGCTAGCATTACAAGCGTGAGCCACCATGCCCACTTACCGATTTTTTAATGCTGCATAATAAACTTTTCAAAGATACACTCAGGCCTAACGAAACCTCTCAAGGAGCGAGGTGCAGCAGCAGGCCCCCAGCGTGCGCCCCCGCCTGGGTGAGCCATAGAGGCAGGACCTCAAGGTGGGGACGCGGGCAGAGGAAGCCAGGCTGAGCCCAGGAGGAAGGTGGCCGGGCACAGGGCTCCGCTGCGAGGGTGGAGGCCCTCCCCGGGGAGCCCCGGAATCCCCAGCGACAGCTGCGCCTTCCTGCTGCTGCTGCTGCCCCTCCCAGCTGGGCACAGCTCTCCGGTGGCAGAAAAAAAACCACGGCGCAGGTGGCGGCCTAGGCAGCTCACAGCACATTGACTCCTGGCGGCGCCTGCCCTCTGGAGGACAGTGAGGAGCATCGCCACTGGTAAACCAAAATCGCCTGAATGCCGGGATCAGATTAAAACCCCAACGTTCACGCTTTATTTGGACCTAGAGTGCACAGATTAATCATAGTCCTGCATTCATAACACTCTTGATCATCGGTCCATGCATAGAGGCTTGGTTAGGCCTGAGTGTATCTTTGAAAAGTTTATTTGGCGGCATTAAAAAATCCATAAATGGGCTCAGCGCCTGTGGCTCAACCGGCTAAGGCGCCAGCCACATACACCTAAGGTGGTGGGTTCAAATCCCCAGCCCGGGCCCGCTAAACAACAATGATGGTTGCAACAACAACAACAAAAAAAAAATGGCCGGGCGTTGTGGCAGGCGCCTGTAGTCCCAGCTACTTGGGAGGCTGAGGCAGGAGACTCGCTTGAGCCCAGGAGTTGGAGGTTGCTATGACCGTGATGCCATGGCACTCTACCCAGGGGGATAGCTTGAGGCTCCGTCTCAAAAAAAAAAAAGTTAATGTCCAAACTGGGATTCATATTATTCATTGCTCAATAAAGACATTAAGAGTCATTTCTCTTGTCAATTTCCTTCATCTTTAACTGTTATTAGTTGTCAGTGTGCCAGAATAAAAGGGAATAATACAAAATCCCATTATCTTAGTGTCTACCTTATATACCAAAAGTAAAAGCCACTGACCTTAAATTACTCTAACAAAAACATATAACTAAAAATTACATTATTTAATAAAATTTAGTGATAAAGATTTCAAAGTTTATCTTGGAAGTATATAAGAAATTAAAAAATGTTATTGGTTATGTCTGTTTCTATCTAATTCCCTATGCATTTCAAACATTTTGGTGCAGAGCTTTGGCTACTTACATGAAATTTTATTCTAGATACTAAATACTTTCTTAACCATTTAGATATTGAACCCTTTCTTAACCATTTCAACTAGCAACCTTTCTTTCTTCTAAAGAAAAAAACCGTAAAATATGAAGACATAAAATTGATAAAACCAATATAATAAAATTCTTCTTAATGCTTTAATTTAGTCCTTATCTCCTTTTGTACTAAATGATCTACTTTTGTTCATTCATTAAATTATCAGGGCTGGCTCGGCACCAATAGTACAGTGGTTACAGCACTAGCCAAATGAACCAAGGCTGATGGGTTGGAATCCAGCCTGGGCCAGCTAAACAACAATGGCAACAACAAAAAAATAGCTGGCATTGTAGCAGGTGCCTGTAGTCCTAGTTACTTGGGACGCTGAGGCAAGAGACTCACTTAAGCCTAAGAGACTGAGGTTGCTGTGAGCTGTGAAGCCACAGCACTCTACCAAGGGCAACACAGTGGGACACTGTCTCAAAAAAAAAAAAAATTATCAGGCCTTGCCATACTTGCTTGAAAGAAAAGAAACTAAGTTTCTTCTTCAGTACAAAGCATGATCCAGTAGCAGTTCAACTTTCTATGAACCTAAGACAAAGACAATTATGTTTCCCTGAACTCTGTAATGCTAATTCTCTTACCAAAGCAATATTGGGAAGACAAAGGAAAATTAAAATGAACTGTTCTTTAAATATGTCAAAGGATGCATCAATGTGCAAAGTTATGATTTAATAAAATAAAATAAAACCAGCACATTGTACCTCATAATTGCATTAATGTACACACTATGATTTAATTTTTAAAAAAAGAAAGAGAAAAATAAACAAATAAATACATATGTCAAAGGGGGCTCAGTGCCCATAGCATAGTACTTATGGCACTGGCCACATACACCAAGGTGGCGGGTTTGAACCCAGCCCGGGCCAACTAAACAACGACAACCGTGACAAAAAAACAGCCAGGCATCGTGGCAGGTGCCTCTATTCCCAGCTACTTGGGAGGCTGAGGCAAGAGAATTGCTTAAGCCCAAGAGTTAGAAGTTGCTGTGAGCTGTGATGCCACAACACTCTACCAAAGGTGACATAGACTCTATCTAAAAAAAATAGTCAAAGGGATTCCCCTTTTCCTAAATTTCTTCATAATTATTACATTAAAGTTGCTGATCAACTTCAAGCATTCCATGAAAGAGCAATCAATAATATATTGGCAAAAATGTTTCTATACCCTGTACATTTATTTAAATGCTTGCTTTTGGGTACTGCTTTGAAAACATTCTTATCCAGAGACCATTCCATGGTAAAGAAAGTATGCTAAAGCATAAAACTGTCACTATAAAATAAACATAGGAAAGTGTTAATTCTTGCCAGTTTATACACCCTTGTTAACATATACCTAAAACAAAAATATTACTTACTTTTCAGTGACTTTTACTGAAAATCTTATGTAATAACAATTCACCTTTATTCTGGTCCTTGTCCCAAAGGCAAAGCACTCTTCTTGGGAAACTACTCATATTCTGCAGCTATACAAGTTCTCCAGAAGCCATCAATTCAGCTAAAGAAAATATAAATGTGCCTTTAAAAAAATCCAATACACAAAATTAAAACTTTAAAAACAGGAAAGTGATAATTTATGCAACAAAGATTAACCACTTGATTATTTACAAATCACAGATTACCTTATGAAAATATTTAAAATATGATATGCAATATACACACACGCACCCGCGCGATCAACAAAACTTTTAGGAATATATTTGCTATGCAAAAAGAAAGACTACAGAAGGAGCCTGCACCTTAATCAACTTGAAGTCTTGGTTTATTTATTCTTGCAACATTTTGAAACTAAGAAGTCAGTGACAAAGAGTACATCCTTTGTTGACTTTATAAACATTGTTACATAACAATGTCTTAAGCCTTAAAACACCAATTCCACAATGTGCTGATAAAAATTTCAAAAGATGGGTAATCCTGGTGCTTTCACTTTTCTTTGAAAACTAACTTTATGGATTTCGTTCTCAAATTTAGGCCTGATGCCTGAAGTTCTACCCAAGCATCTCTTACTGCCTACTTCAATGTTAAATCAACTTTAAACTCATTTTGTTCATTTAATAAAAAATCATCTGTTGTACTATTTCAGTTTGAAGGCACTCTGGTAGGGGTCCAAATGTGAAGCTACAGTCCATTCCTCACTGAAAGGTTCCTAGACTTCCCTACTTTTGTCCTTTTATCATCATTCAAGCAAGAAATCTTACCATCAGCTTTAACCCTTTAACCTTTAGTCTCATCTATCCAAATCCCACTTTTTCTCAAAGCTACTATCCCAATTCAGAAATTTATTGTTTTGGCTCGGCACCTGTAGCTCAGGGGCGAGGGCGCTAGCCACATACGCTGGAGCTTGTGGGTTTGAACCCTGCCCAGGGCTGCCAAACAATGACGATTGCAACCAAAAAATAGCCAGGCGTTGTGGCCAGCTCCTGTAGTCCCAGCTACTTTGGAGGCTGAGGCAAGAGAATCTCTTAAACCTAAGTGTCTGAAGTTGCTTTGAGCTGTGACACCATAGCCCTCTACTGAGGGTGACACAGTGAGACTCTGTCTCAAAAAAAAAAGAAAAAAAATTGTCATTTTGCCTTCATCTGACGCATTATACAACATTGACTAAGCACAGTATCAAGTACCATAAATGTATTTCATTTAACTTTCAAAATAATCCTAAGGGATTTTTATATCTCTACTTCAAAGATGAGAGATTAAGTAATTTATACATACAGGGTTAGTAAGAGATAAAACTAGGTCAAATGCCAGAACCTACATTCTTAACTACTACCACAGTTTACCCTCATCAATGAATCGTAGTAATCCATTTTTAGCCTCCATTCTCTCAGGATTTTGCCACCATAGTATCTAAACAACTACTCCTTTTATCTCTTACCAAAGTATATACTAGTAGTCTCCTTAACTTTCTCTCTAAAGCAGGGCAGAAGCCTTTTAATGAGGAATGGACATTTATATTCTTGATCATAGTGCCTTCAAACTGAGGGGCACAATATACAAAATACAGAATTTGTGTACTCTTCTTTTGTACACCAACAAAATACCCACCACTTATTAAGAGCTACATATTTGCTATTGATGCTAATTGCTCTCCTAACCTAGAAAATATTCAAATGCTTATGTTTGGTATTCATGTACTTCCTACTTTTTATTCTCTATTCACTAACACAAAGTCTATTCTAAACATACAAAAGATTATTAAATTTTTTTTTTGAGACCAAGTCTCACTTGTCACCCTCAGTAGGAGTGCCACAGCCTCATAACTCACAGCAACCTCAAACTCTTGGCCTCAAGTGATCCTCCTGCCTCAGCCTCCCAAGTAACTGAGACCACAATACCCAGGAACTTTTAAGAGACAGGGTCTTGCTCTTGCTCAGGCTGGTCTTGAACTCCTGAGCTCAAGCAATACACCTGCCTTGGCCTCCCAGAATGCTAGGATTAAGGCGTGAGCCACCACGCCTTGCCAAAATCATTAATTTTTTTTTTTTTTTTGAGACAGAGCCTCAAGCTGTCCCCCTGGGTAGAGTGCCATGGCATTACAGCTCACAGCAACCTCTAACTCCTGGGCTCAAGAGAGTCTCCTGCCTCAGCCTCCCAGGTAACTGGGACCACAGGTGCCCACCACAATGCCTGGCTAATTTTTGGTTGCAGCCATCATTGTTGTTTGGTGGGCCTGGGCTGGATTTGAACCCGCCACCTTTGGTGTATGTGGCTGGCGCCTTAGCCACTTGAGCCGCATGCACTGGGCCAAAATTAATAAATTTTTTTTTGGCTCGGCGCCTATAGCTCAACTGGCTAAGGCGCCAGCCACGTACACCTAGGGTGGCGGGTTCGAATCCCCAGCCCGGACCTGCCAAACAACAATGATGGCTGCAACCAAAAAAAATGGCCGGGCGTTGTGGCGGGCGCCTGTGGTCCCAGCTACTTGGGAGGCGGAGGCAGGAGACTCGCTTGAGCCCAGGAGTTGGAGGTTGCTGTGAGCTGTAATGCCATGGCACTCTACCCAGGGGGACAGCTTGA
>CAUYTI010156613.1:0-12435 GCA_963575145.1 Galago senegalensis
TCGTTTTTTTTTTGAGACAGAGCCTCAAGCTGTCCCCCTGGGTAGAGTGCCGTGGCATTATAGCTCACAGCAACCTCCAACTCCTGGGCTCAAGCGAGTCTCCTGCCTCCACCTCCCAAGTAGCTGGGACCACAGGTGCCCGCCACAACACCTGGCTATTCTTTGGTCGCAGGCATCATTGTTATTTGGTGGGCCTGGGCTGGACTTGAACCTGGCACCCTAAGTGTATGTGGCTGGCGCCTTAGCCACTTGAGCCACAGGCGCTGAGCCTCTATCTCAGTTCTTTGAAATCATTTTTAGTTTCCACCTGATTTAATTACCTTAGCTAGTTGTCTGATTATCTGACCTATACATGTACAGGTGCTGCTTCCACAAAATTATTTAATATAGGCCTTTTGTTACTAAAGCTTGTATCTTAAAACTTGCATATTTCACTGAACTATTCGAATAAAGTTTATCAACCCTAATGAACTGGGTTAATAAAATTCAGAGAAATCACTTAATTGTATCACATCTAATGTGTCATCCAGAATATGATTACTGGTATAGAACTGATTTCTGAAGACATAGATTTGGCCAAAGACCTGTAAACGTGTGTAAAGTCATGGAGATGGAAAGAGATTTCTGAGCTTATTTATTTTCTAAATCTTTATGTATATTTCCTGTTTATCAGACACTGGGTAGACATTGATAAATAGAATTCAAAGGCAAAATGTTTATGGGACTTACAATCTAATTAAGATAAAAGATACTACAGAAGTTATCAAACACATGCACATGTAATTTGTAAATATTTATAAGTACTGTGACACCCAAAATGCAATGATGGAGAAAATTGGAGGGAGGGAGTAAAGAGGATGAGACTTAGATTAAACTGGTTAAACTGACCTATAAGAGAGAAACCAGGCACAGGAAGAAGAGATGAAGGGACTTTTCTGGTTCTACAAACAGTATATGGAAAGGCTTAAAGACAAGAATAATAGAAAACCATGGTAGCTTTGAAACACTAAAGGGAGGTGGTTAAGGTGAGGGCAGAGCAGCTTGAGATCAGGATGAAGAGGCCGTCAGTAACTCAGGGCATCTCAGGCCGTGTAAAATATTGTTGATCTAATTTAAACTGAAATGTAAATTGATTTATTCTTTAACTCTAGCTTTTCTGCTATGTAGAAAATGGACTCAAGAATATCCATAAGGAAAAATGTTTATGCTTTTTATTTGCAAAAGCTCTGTTGCTCATTGAACTGTAAGGCCTCACCTAGTTAATGGAATATAACCACATCTCCTAAAAGTAGATTGTTTCAAACTTTTACAATTTATCATTAGACAATTGTCAGTTTATTCAATGACAGTTGTTTCATTGCTCCTAGACAATGAGTAGGACAATGACTCCTGTCATTTTAATTATATTTCAAGCAGCAATATAAAATGCCTCTACTTCAGGTTCCCTGAAACTTCCTTTCCACTAATACCTATGTAGAAAGGTTCCTGTCTGGCCATGTATCTAGCAGGGCAAAAGAGCCACATATGGGGTATCTCAGCTATAACTGATATATTCAAATCCAAGACTGAAGTTTTCTGATGGCAATATTGCTTAGTAATCTTCGATATTAGCAAGTTCCAAAGCAACTTTTTGGCCTCTCTTTAACTAAGATTAAAATTAATTTGAACTGCCCCATCCTTACATTTAAGAAAAGCAGTTGTGATATGTGTTCCCATCTATTACCTTAGGCTTAATTTGTCAGCTAATATTTTTCTAAGCTTCTCAAGGAATGGCTCAGAGCACGTTAATTGTGTTTCTGTGCAGCTGGACCTTTGGGAGAGAAAGAAAAACCTTCTATCTATAACCCTCATCTGTAATATCTTTTCTAGTTCATGATACAAAATGACCTAAGTCAATCAAATTTGCAGAAACCATGTAGGGGTTTAGCTTACGTGGTCCTCATGTGATTGCCGTGGTGAAATCACCAGATGCTTCCAATTTTAAACTCATCTTGAAGTGAGATGAGTAGATGTTAAATAATCCTCTATTTCTTCTCAACATGTTTCAGTGACAACTTCCATTTTAAACAGTTAGATGATTACAAGCTCTGAAATTAAATTTTGTGATGAATAATTAAGCACCACTCTTCAGAGTCCCTGGGAGAAATCACATTTGCTGCAGCACAACACTTGGAATAATAGATCGGGAGTCAATCGGCAAAGCACTTGGGTTTTAATTTGCAGTTCTGAAGGACCCTCCTCCTCCTCAGCCATCAGGGAGGGTGGGCCTCCCCTCCCCTCCTGTCTGGGGCTGGGGAGGTAAGACTATCTTGCACTGCTATTATTTCATACTGTGATGCATGAATTCTATATTAACTGGGATCAAAATCCTGTCTATTTATTTATTTATTTTTGGTGACAATGGTGAAGTCACTTTTATTTCAATACTTGACAAAATACCCAATCAAATTCAAAACTTCTACCATTATAGAAAAACAGGTCTCTACAAGTGATATTATCTGTCTCCATCCCCAGTAGCAAATATATTAGGCAGAAACAGGGAACTTCAGTAGCCTTCTAAGAAATGCAGGACACCTCAAGCTACACATTCAGAGGTAGGTATTATAATGTGTCAAGTTTCATTCTTTCACCCATTGGACAAATATACAAGTTTTATAATTTAATATTTTAAATTAGCATTTCCACAAATACACATGTAATTTAATGATGTTTAGATATACAAATTCCAATTTGCTGTCCTGTTCTGGTGAGGGATTGGTATATAATCGGAAGCTATGTTTGTGCCTATGTAGTTAATCTTTCTTTTAAAGCCACAGGTAGACATGTTTTAACAAATTTTAACAGTTTTAAAATTTTTAACAATTTAAGTTTTAACAATTTTAACAGGGGATAGCTAATTGGAGTATGTAGACGAAAAAGACCATGACTTGTGTTTTGAGAAAAAAAACAAATAGGTTAAATTCTCTGTGTCATGGTTGCTTTATCTATAAAGTGAGTGTGGTGGTTGTCTGTCAACTTGATAGGGACATGAGGTACCCAGGTATTTAGACAAACATTATTCTGGGTATTTCTGTGAGGGCATGTTCGGGTAGGATTAACATCAGTAGATGGAGTAAAGGAGATTGCCCTCCCTCTGTGGGTGGGCCCCACCCATCAGTAGAAGACTGAACAGAACAAAAAACTGAGTATGAGAGAATTCTCCTGCCTTAGAACTGAAATGTTGGCTCCTCCTGGTCCTATAGCATCTTCAGGCCTTTGGACTTGAACTAGGACATTGGCTCCATGGATTTTGAACTAAAGAGTCTCCATAACCATGTGAGACAATTCCTTATAATAAATCATATATATATGTGTGTGTGTAATATATACATGTGTAAAATATATATATATGTATACATATATACATATAAATATATATATATTTATATATATACACACACCTACAGGGCAGA
Organism: Galago senegalensis; assembly: GCA_963575145.1. NCBI lineage: Eukaryota > Metazoa > Chordata > Mammalia > Primates > Galagidae > Galago > Galago senegalensis. The sequence continues at coordinate 3,453 of CAUYTI010156613.1, forward strand.
CACAAGTTTATAGTTTAACATAAATCGGTTAAATTGCACGGGAACTATACGGATACCCTGTATATACAACACATACACACTCATGTATATATATATATCCTGTTGGTTCTGTATCTCTGGAGAACTCTGACTAATACAATGGCTATAACAGCCTTTTCAAACTTGTTTGAAGAGTAAATGAGTTTATAAATAAAAGATCCTTCACACAGTACTTCGTCAAAATAGACAGTTCTCTGTAAGGATAAAGTCTGGATGATTCCTTATTCATAGACCAGAGTGTTATAGCGATGGTATTCAGTTATTATTTACATTTTCAAAAAAAGGAAATAACCTGTGAAATACACATAGGATAGGGTGTGTGAAGGGGCCACAATCATGCCCCTTCCTGAGCCCACTGTGGCCCGCTGGGCTATGCCAGTAATGGTGAGGGTGGGTACGAGCAGTGGTGTAAAGCACACTTTCTGTAAAGGACCAGCTGTGGGCGTTAACACTCTCTGTCGCGACTACTTCACTCTGCCCTTGCGGTGAGAATGCAACCATAGACCACAGCCAAACAAACAAGGAAGGGTTTTTCTGATAAAACTTACAAACACTGAAATGTGAAGTTTATATAACTTTCACTTTAATAAAGCACTACACAGCAGTTCACATGTGGTACAAAAATAGGCTGTGCTCTGGATTTGTCCAGTGTGTACAGAGAAAAGAGCTCAGCTGAGAATCCCACAACCTGGGTTCCAGGTCACCCCTCCAGTCACTCTGAGCCACCTGAGACCAGTTATATGTTTCCTTTGACCTCAGTTTTATCATTTGTTAAATAGAAAGATGAACTTTATCATGTTTAAGTGTCCTTGCTGTTCTGAATTCTCTCTCTCCTGTTCTCAGTGTACTTGTCTAAGAAATCAAGGGCAGAACCATTCAGCCCTTTCCAGCCCTGGGAGTGTGCCTTCTCTGGGCCTTGGAGTCCCAAAGTTCCCCAATAGATCCATACTTCAAGAGGCAAAGTTGGTCTGTCCTTTAACTACCCTGAGGCTCTTCTGGGGAAACCTGAGGAAACTAATAGCAGAATTTCTGCTTTAGCTCCTTACTGTTGGAAGCAATGGAATCTTTCTTTTTTGTGAATACATGATATATCTAGAAAGTCAGAGATGATATGTAAACAGATGAACACATTGCATTCCAATGAACTTTTATTTATAGACACTAAAATTTGAATTTCATGTAATTTTCACTTTTCAAAAACTATTACTCTTCTCTTGATTTTTTATAACCATTTAAAAATGGAAAAAAATGCCCTACTCTTTTCTAAAAGGCAAGAAGCCAGGACATGTGCAGAAAAATGAGGCATGGAAGTTCTGATGGAGAAGAGGTAGAAGTCTGGGGCAAAGCAGGAGCTATAGGATGAGTCAGAACTGGATTTGATCCTTTTTCCCCCTTCATTGGAACTGAAACTTGAAGCACAAGGTTGTTGAGTATCTCTCACCTCAATTTTCTTATTTGTAAAATGGTGATAAAAATCCCTACTTTCCTGGGTTTTGTAAAGACTAAATGAGTTGTCCTAATAACGGTTCTTACATACAGAAGATCCTCAAGGTCACTGTGACTAATCCTTTTGTTGCTATAAGATAAGTGAAATAATGGCTCCCCAACCTATCTGTGTCCTGGTCGTTAGAAGCTGTAACTATACTAGGTTATAAGGCAAAGGGAAGTTAAGGTTGCGAGTAGATTTAAGGTTGCTAATAAGCTAGCTTTCAGATATGGGAATCATCTTGGATTATTTAGCTGTGCCCAACGTAATCACAAGGGTTCCCATAAGAGGAAAAAGGAGGTGGAAGAGAGACAACAGAAGAAATGATAGGGAAAGAAGAGTTGGCCTGCCACGAACCAAAGGATGCCAGCAGCCCCTACATGCTAGAAAAGGTTAGATAACGGCTTCTCCCTCGAGCCTCCCAAAAGAAACAGCTCCGCCAATACCTTGATTTTGCCTCAATGAGATCTGTTTCAGATTTCTGGCTTACAGAGATATAAAACAATACATTGGTGTTGTTTTAAGGCATGAAGTTTGTGGGAACTTATTACAGCAGCAACAGAAAGCTCATACATACTATTATTGTCCATGGGAAATAAGCTAGCTGTACATCAGAATATGTGTTTCCCTTCTGTCGTGTAGAGATTGTGCTGGAAACACCTGCATAGCTATGAGCTCAATTTTCCAGCCCCATGTACCTAGTGAAATCATGCAACCAAAATTGATTTGTTTTTGGAGCAAGGCATTTAAATAGGAGAAAATCAGTTCCCTTTCTGGTGCTAGGTACAAAGTACCCCAAGCTATAAGATGGAAAAATGAACCATTATCTGAATAAACGTCCCTGAATCACTATCTGAATAAGTGTCATCTGCTGACCAGGAATACCGACCTACATTGGGCTCTTACATAACAAGAAAAAACTTTTTATTGTATGGGTCACTGACATTGTAGAATTTACCTGTTAAAGCTGGCGTTGTGACAGCAGAGGTATCATCGCCAGTCAACTCCCTTTCATTGTATTTCACTGGGAAACTCATGAGAAACACCCTTCCTTCCCTTTTGCAACCCTTTCATGTCTTCTGGAAATTGCAAGTGTTTCCTTAGATCTGTTTGTGAGGGTGACTCTGGTAGTTACCTGATTAATGTCCTTTAATCTTCCTGTTGTTGTAATCTCCAAATACCCCAAGGCCTCAGGAAACTCCATTACTGAATTCTGAGACTACTGGATATTCCATATCCTTGTCTTGGGACATTGAGGAAGACAGGATTATCCTGTACAATTGTAAATTTGAAGGAGATAAATCTTTTCCTACCTTCTCAATATTCTGATGCATAGAGAGCCTTCCCAAGGTTCCATGTTAAACCAGGTCTGACCTTTTGGTCTCCTGATGCCCATGCCCACGTCCCCTACCCTGCTATCGTTCTTAAGTCATTTTAGATATTTTAGAAAGTATATAAATGTGAGCATGCATCAAGTGGCTAAATTGTGGTTGAGAGACAACTGACAGAAAAATGGTAATTATAATCATTTTTGTCAAAACAAAATGATAGGCTCTCAAAGCCAACTAAGTCATCTTGTAAGGTCTCACAGCCAAGAGCGAGCTGTAAATCTGTAAGACACCATATCCTCAGCTTGCTCTTTTTAGGGCCAAAGTGTGTTCTCCAGACTATCCATGAGAGTGACAGGAAGAAAGATGAGCTCTGGGCTTGCATAAGTTTGGGATACCATAAATTAAACAAGTTAAATACATTCGTTTTCTTTGACATCACTGGTATTTTCTTGCTATTTTTTTAAAGTCAAAACTATACAGTTGCATGATTTACAAATATATTATGAGCATGAATTTATGTAAATATATATCAAATATGGATATATATTTGTAAATGAATACAAACGTATAAGAGATCATCATTCCCTGAAAGGTTTTTGTAAATGACCTACTGGCAATGCATATTCGGGTCTAGATTTCTAGCTGATATATTATTCAACTTGCTTTCTTTTCTTCCTTTATTGAATTGTGTATATATTTCCTAGATATTATCTCCCCTGTGAACGGGAAGAACAGAATAGACCATTTCCTGGTTTATTGTTTTATCTTGTCCAAGATTAAAGTGTTTTGAATTAAAAGACAATTGATCATACCCATGTTTTCTTGAGTCTGGTGTCTCCATGCCAAATCCAGGGATAATATTTGACAACCTGCTTGAAATTATGTTCCTTCCCCATATATTAATACAAGTTTACAATGGCAGAACTTTATTCTGTATAAAGTGAAAGAGAATTGAAGCAGTCGGGGACCTAACAGTAGAGAAGTAGTGGAATATGTTGCTTAACACCCCTGGCTATGAAATCTGGGGGTGCCAATCCTGCTGTTCCCACCCAATAGCTGTGGGATGGTGGGGAAGTCTCAGTCTCTCTTCTGTGATGTGAAAGTCTTGTGTTTCAGACAGGTGTTTATCTCCTAAAATGTTGGAGTTTCAAGCAGCTGCCTGTGTCCTTGGTTTTTGGGGTGTTCCTGGCTGAATAATGACCAGATATCCCAAAGTAAGACAAGCATGAAGCAAATTTTATTGTAGAAAAGAAGGACAGGTTTACAGAGTGAGGTTGACAGAGTGAGAAACATTCATCACAGGCAGCAAATGGGCCTCCATTGTCACCAGAGAAGGGCAAAGAGGCCCAGAGCATGGCTGGTGGTTCTGCTTTATACTGCCTAGGTTGGGCCTACCTCCTCATGGTTCAGGGGTCACCATGGAACCAGAGTCTTACAATGCATGCGGACCTCTCATGAACCTCTCTGAAAGTCCATTATGGGGTGTGAACCACAGTGTAGATTTAAGCTAATGACATGATAATTAGCCTTAAGGCTGTTCCAGGTCACCTTCAAGACTCTATTGTACCTGTTGCTAAGCCCATGGACTAGAGAGACTTCTAAATCCTTTTGAAGTTGCACAGTAAGTTCTGATTGTAGATTGGTAGGGGTTTCCTTCCTCCCTAGGTGTGAGCAATCACTTGAGACAGGATTAAGGTGAGGTTGGGGCCTAGAGGTCCTACTCTTATCCTTGTTGCCCAGGAGAGCCAGATTTCTAGCTATCTGTCTAACAAGGGCAACAACACCTACTTTGCAGACATGTTTTGAAATTAAATGAGATAATGCACATTAATCACAAGGCCTCTAGATAAACTGCAGATGGTATTATTTATGTCCTCAATGTCACTTACAACGATTACTGATTAGGTCAATAGCTCTGATAAAGCATCAGTAAAACAGTATCTGGGTGCTGCAGCTGCAACAGAATAACAGGCTGTTCTCTAAGCAGAATGGCTCTGTTAGCACCTTCTTCAGCTATTGTCTTTCCTGCTTTCCAATATCAGACCAGGACCTACAAGAGATTTCTGAGTCTCCTTTAAAAAATCTATTCTCATTCCACACTGCCTCTTCCCCCAACCTTTTGGACTCAACATCCTCTGCTATAAAACTAGACAACTTCATTACTCAAGGGCCCTCGCCACCATCACACCATCACACTTTTAACCAAGAAGGGGCAGCACACAGGTCCAACGCACAAGAGTTATTTCAGTGTTTTGCCTCTCTTTTGTCTTGGGCTATAAGCTCAGGAAAGTTAATGACTTGATGTGGGGAAATAGTGAATTTCCAGGTTCAGGGTCCTGTCTATGTGTTATTGATGAGAAAGAAGCTGTACTCAGTAAAAGAATTTAAGGAGGTTTATTGTGAGCCAAATTTGAGGACCGTGACCCTGATGAGGAGCCACACCCAAGAAGTCTTGAGTGAGTGGACTCACGGTTGTGGGGTTACACAGTTTGGTTTCATACATTTTAGGGAGACAGGACTTACATAAATCAATACATGGAAAACATACATTGTTTTGGCCCCCAAAGATGAGACATTTGGAAGGGGGTGCTTACAGGTAATAGGTAGGTTTAAAGATGCTTTAGCCTTCAATGGGCTGAAAGAGATAGGCTTTGTCTAAAAGGACAGGAGTCAGTGAAAAGGAATGCTTAAGAGAAAGGGTCTGTTAATTAGAGACAAAGTACCAGACTGACTCAAGGGTTATGTATATTGAGGACCTGCTGGTGGGTGTTGCATAGCCTTAGGCCTGTTAGTGAGTCACAGAAGGCATCTCAAAGAATGGGGGGGCACAGTGAGGGCTGTCTGACCTCCTTTCTCATGGCTAGCAACTCAGTGTTAGGATCCTCTTGGCCAAGGTGGGTGGGAAGTCCAGTCAGTCAGTTGCTTAGGGGGAGCCTTGAGATTTTATTTTAGTTCAGAGTGTTTTAGATATCAATTGGTGACACTATCAAAATGTTCTTGCAACCTGCCCACCGGAGAGCTATCCTTAACTAACGTTACTATAGGCTGTCTCTGTTCTCTTAACCAATGCTATCAAAAATAGTCAGAGGAAAGAGGTTTTTTTGCACACCTCTCAATTAAGCCTAATTCACAATTATAGTGGAACTCTAGTTCCCTTGGAGCAAATGAAGTTTAATTGGCTTTAGAACAGCAGAACTAAGGCAATCAAATGAAGGCTGATAATGTTCAGAATAAAATAATAAAGATGCAAGAACACTAGACCAGTAGATGATACAAAGGTGATCGAAAGTCAAATCTCTGCTTCAAATAGGCCCGCTGAGTTACCTGGCCAAGACCGCGGGGCTCAGGGCCATCATCTTTACCTGGAAATTCTCTTTCAACCCTGATAATATTGTCTGTCAGTCACAGAGAACTAAAGTGTGTGTATGAAGATAAAAAGAGCGTGCTTAAATGGGACAGGTTTCTGAATGCTGATCTAAGCCTGGCAGTTGGGCCGACCTCCCCCTGAGTTACAGATGCACACTGTGAGACAGAGCTGGATTTCCAAAGACAAAGAAACTTTGAGAAACTGTGTGGGGCAGAAAAGGAAGAAAAATGTGAAGGTTGGTACTGGAGTGGACCTTTTAGAGAGGAGAAGATGTCTAATAGGGAATCAAGTTTCTGCAGGGTGGTTTTAAAAAGAATGTTTCCCCTGCTATCTCCTCATTATATCTTTAACAAAAGATTCATTGCAGCAGATGGGTTGTGAATGTGAATTTGTTTGTCTTTGTGATGGCATGGTGACTGGTGACTGATATGTGGATACCACAGTATAGACTGGCAGTACATTAAAGTCGGAGGCAGAAGCTAGGAGTTCTAGTCCATATTTTAATAATCAGCCACGCTCAGTGACTCTGGGTCATGGTTTTTCCTTTTCAAATTATGAGATCTGCTTCTATAGTCGTGTAGACATTTTCCAACCCAATACAAATGTTTTGGGAAAAGCTTTGCAAAGGAAGCACGAATATTAATGTAAGTATCAGACCCAGAACATAGGACAACACACAGCTCACTGGCAATCACAACCTCAGTGCAAAGACGGCCTGTTCTAATGAAGATCTGAAAATCCTTTGAGTCATGCTAGTTGCACTGTTGCCAAAACAACTCTTCAGAAAGAGTAGCCATGGAAACGGCACACCGGATGTCTCGAGGGGTATATAAAAACATCTGAAAACTAACAGTCAGAAAGAGCGCTAGGCAAACACTGACAAGGGTAAATCTAGGCTTGAAGGGGAAACAAAGGCCTTTGGCGTGTCACTGCTGCTCTGACGGGTGTGAGCACAGGTCTAAAGGCACAAATACTGATCCAGAGCGGGCTCTGTGGCAACTCATTGCACAGCTGGCACCTGCTCTGTAAACACCTAGGGATGCTGAGAACTTTGGGCCTGAGTTTATCAACAGTAACATCTCAGGCAGCCTCGGTGGTATGCAATGGGTAATCTCTTTATCCATGAGCCTCCAGAGGAATGACGTAAACTGTCTCTAGAATCTCTTTACCCAGGAGGAATCAGGCCACTCTCCTTATCACAGGGTTATTGCACTTAAAAGAAAACACATTTATTTCTATGTTTATTTGCTTTCTTTAATGCTATAGCTAACACATGGATCTATTCTTGTATAAAAAAAGTTTACACTATACAGAGTAGAGCAAACATTTCCCTTCCCACTTGCTAATCCACTGCCCTTGGAGAGGCAAACCTGGTTCCCAGTCTTGTGTATCATGTTTAATTTCCTTCCCTACAGTTCCCGCGGTTTGTGTTTATTATTTATTTAGGCTTATTATTTAAGACATGGGTGTATTTTGTTCTTCAGTGTGCTTTTATCCCTATTTAACTATATGTTTCTGTCTTGCCACTTACGTACATTTAAGTCTATCTTCAAATATATTCTAAAATGGCATCAAAACTTGTCACATTTTCCTGAGGAAAAGTATTTTTCTTTCCTCAGCACAGAGCCAGAGATAGCCAGGAATAGGAGAAAGAATAGGCTTTAGGGGAAAAAAATTGCATTCCATCTGCTTAATACCTAGTTGACTTTGGGCAAATTGCATCTGCTTTCTGGGCCTTCGTTTCTTTCTACAAAGGGGGGAGGATAAGAAATTGACAGAGAATGGGAAAAAAGTGGGACCACATCTACCGTGTTATCTGGCTCAAAGGAAACACACAGTATATGCTAGTTTTCTTTACTTAGCAAAAAATTCTGTGAATGAGCAATGAGTACATGTATAAGAGATGGGATAGTTGGCCCAGGACCTGTGGATCACACAGCTGGTGAGCCACACATTTCATTGCAGGATAAATGGATGGAGGAGGGTAACTTCTGTGTGGCAGATACAGGGAATTGTCAGAATCATATTAGTTTTTAATCTATTGTAATTGTCTTACATCCGTTGGATCGATGTGAGTTCTTTGAGAAAAGGATGCAGATTAGATTCAACTCTGAACACCCCAAGATGCACAGAATGCTGCATTCTGAATATGAACACCATTTCATATTCAGACTCACAGAATATTTTCCCAAGGCATAAATGACCTGTCATCTCCACAAGGAAGCACCCATCTGACTGGGCGGAGGGGTTTCCACTCTTCCCCATCCTTCACTCACAACTTCCATTATTACAGTGTCAATCCGATTAAATTAAATGTTGTCTAGTTGAGGAATTCCAGGCACATATCAAATGATCGGTAAAAATTTGTTGAACAAACTGTAACTGTATTGGAAACTCAGCTTTCCAATCCTTGGAAAGGATAGTGTTTCAATTAAAAAGAAATTCCATATTGAAAGCCATGTATACACATATCTCATCTTTTCTAAAAATCCAAAAAAAAAAAACTGCAAAATGATAAAAAATCCTGTCCAGCATGTTCATTCTCTCTCTCTCTTTCTCTCTCTCCCTCTCTCTCTTCCTCTCTCTCCCCCCTCCCTCTCTCCCTCTCTCTCTCCCCCCCTCCCTCCCTCCTTCTGTCTCTCTCTCTCCCCCTCTCCCCCCCTCCCTCTCTCTCTCCCTCCCTCCCTCTCTCTCTCTCCCCCCCCTCTCTCCCTCCCTCTCTCTCCCCCCCTCCCTCTCTCTCTCCCTCTCTCTCTCTCT
>CAUYTI010156618.1:0-29915 GCA_963575145.1 Galago senegalensis
TCAGTAGCTTTTATATATGCCAACAATAGTCAAGCTGAAAGTATAGTCAAGGACTCTATTCCTTTTACAGTAGTACCAAAGAAGATGAAATATATGGGAAATTTACCTAACAAAGAACGTGAGAAATCTCCATAAAGAAAATTATGAAACTCTGAGAAAAGAAAGCTAAACATGGAACCAAATGGAAAAACATACCATGCTCATGATGGGAAGAATCAACATTGTTAAAATGTCCACACTACCCAAAGCAATCTACAGATTTAATGCAATCCCTATTAAAGCACCATTGTCATACTTTAAAGAGCTTGAAATAATAGTGCTTAATTTTATATGCAATCAGAAAAAACCTTGAATAGCCAATACATTACTCAGACATAAAAACAAATCAGGAGGTATCATGTTATACCATAAATCTATAGTGATCAAAACAGCATGGTACTGGCACAAAAATAGAGAGGTAGATTTATGGACCAGAATAGAGAACTAAGAGTTCTCTACTTATAGTTATTTGATGTTTGATAAGCTTATCAAACTCCCTATTTAACAAATGGTGCTGGGTAAACTGGCTGGCCACCTGTAGAAGACCGAAACTGGACCCCTACCTTTCACCATTAACAAAAGTTGATTCTCTTTGGATAAAAGATTTAAACTTAAGGCATGAAATTATAAAAATACTAGAAGAGAGTGCAAAGAAAACACTTGAAGAAATCACCATAGGAGAACATTTTATGAGGAGGATCCCCCAGGCAATTGAAGCAACATCAAAAATCCATTACTAGGATCTGATCAAACTAAAAAGCTTTTTCACAGCCAACAGCACAGTAAGTAAAGCAAACAGACAACCTTCAGAATGGGAGAAGATTTTTGCAGGTTATGTTTCCAACAAAGGTCTGATAACTAGAATCTACAGAGAACTCAAACTGATCAATAAGAAAAGAACAAATAACCCCATTTCTGTGTGAGCAAGAAACTTGAACAGAAACTTCTGTGATGAAGACAGGCACATGGCCTTTAAACACATGAAAAAATATTCGTCATATTTAATCATCAGAGAAATGCAAATTAAAACCACTTTGAGATATCATCTAACTCCAGTAAGATTAGCCCACATAACAAAATCCCCAAACAATAGATGTTGGTGTGGTTGTGGAGAGAAGAGAACAGTTCTACACTGCTGATGGGAATGCAAGCTAAGATGAACTTTTTGGAAAGAAGTTTGTAGAATACTCAAGGAACTAAAAGTAGACCTGCCATTTGATCCTGCAATTCCTCTACTAGGTATATATATTCAGATGATCAAAAATCACTTTACAACAAAGACATTTGCACCAGAATGTTTATTGCCCCCCCAATTCATTAATTGCCAAGACTTGGAAACAGCCCAAGTGCCCATCAACCCATGAATGGATTAACAAATTGTGGTATATGTATACCATGGAATACTATGCAGCCATAAAAAGATGGTGACTTCACATCATTTATGTTTATCTGGATGGAGCTGGAACATATTCTTCTTAGTAAAGTATCTCAAGAATGGAAAAAAGGTATCTAATGTACTCAATACTACTATGAAATTAATATATAATCACCTGCACATTCCTATGAATAGTAGAAAATAACTATAGTATGGAAAGTAGAAGGGAAGAGGAGAGAAAAGAGGATGAGGGGTGGGAGGTGGGAGGAGGGAGGGTATTTGGGGGGACATCACCTAATGTGCATGATGCAATGGAACATTTCAAAACTATTAAGAAAAGAATATAGTTGTGATGAATGTGTTAATCAGTTCAATGTAACCTTTCACATTGTATTTCAAATCAGTACACTGAACCCCATAAATGCATCAATGTATACAGTTATGATTTAATAAAAACAAAAACAATTTAAAAAGAGAAGCTGTTTCTTTTTCACATATTACTAAAATGGCACTGTTATTTAAAGGGTCAAATTAATTGTTTTTATTTTGAAAAATCTCTGCTAAGTAACATACTACTGACAGTAACTGTTAAGGTTAATTCTGGAATACATGTATTTTGGCAAAAGTGTTCAGCTTATCTTTAAACTCAATAAAACTTACATAGGTTGAGTAAGGGCACCAATATGAAAACTCTAAATTTGTCTTTTTAAATACCAGCAAAATTGAATTTCTTTTTCACTCTTTAAATAAAAAAAATATTAAGACACAAGACCCTGTCTCTACTAAAAACAGAAAAAAATAGCTGGGCATCATAGTGGGCACCTGTAGCCCTAGCTACTCAGGAGGCTGAGGGAAGCTTCAAATGTTTGAGCCCAAGAGTTTGAAGTTGCTGTGAACTATGATGACCTCATGGCACTCAAAACCAGGGCAACAGAGTAAGACTCTGTCTCAATAATAATAATAATAACAACAATAATAGACATCTAATGTTTTCTTCCCCATAGGTGGATCAGGTTGTGTGCCCTTTTGCGTGCACATGCTGGTTATTATCTATGTTCTCTCTCGGATTTGAATTCACCCTTCTACACCTCACATGGTAAAGGCTAAGCCTGGGAGAAGGCAGTCTGTATTTTTTGGATTTCTTTGCTAGGTGGCTTCCCCTTGAGTTCTGTCAATAGGTATATTAAAGGCAGATTGGAATACTCTGTTGGAGGACAGAACCCTCTTGCTTTTCCTTGACTTCTTATTTGCACGGCCTTAACAGGAGCCATTCATTGAATCAGCAGCAGTTCAGTTGGAAGCCACAATTTACTCTAGTTCCCAGTTTCTCTTAGTGTTTCCAGAGCCAGCATCATCATACCCATCAGTGGTCCAGCACAAACCTGAGTGTTTCTTCCTTAAAGATCTGAGCACTAACTTAGCAAGGGATTCCTTTGAGTTTCTGTGATTTAGCCACCCAACTCTCCTAAATGAATGCTGGTATCTACTTCCTTCAGTGATCATCTCTTTAAGATTTTTCTCTCCCATTCTTTCACTCCCTCACAACCTGTGTAACCAATTCTTACAAATTTCTTTCTTGGAATATCCCATGTGGTTTTAGTTTTCTGATTGGACCTTCTGCCTATAAGGATACAAACACATATAGTGAATGTTCAAACTCATGGATGGACACTTTCTATAGTGGTTACTGGGCTAGACAGCAAAACAATCCTTAGAAGTTCCTCATCTCATTAACAACATCGGAAAAACAAAGAAAACTAGTTATGTATAAAACCTAAATGTGAAAAGCAAAACTTTACAATATTCAAGAACATTTTGGGTCATATTATGAACTCAGAGGGAAGAATCAGTAAAGAAGTTTTAGAGAGGAAGTAAAATTCACAAGTTATAAATGACATACTTGATAAACTTTACTACACTCTAGTACAAAATGCCTGTGTCACTAGGGTATCATGTCAAAAATACCCTAAATTAAAGATAAGTAATACACTGGGAGAAGGTATTTATAGTGCATATAAATATAGCTGAAAAAGCATTAAAATCCAGAATAATACTTCTAAAATCCAACAAAATACAAACGGACCCATGGAAAACTGAATAAATGACTTAAATAAATAATAACCTCAATGGTTAACAAATATATTAAAAGTTTCTTAATTTTACTTGTAAATATGGAAATGCAAATTAAAGCAACAATAAGACAATTTTATCATGGAAGCAAAATTTAAAATTCTTAAAATACCAAAGGATGTTGAGAAAGAGATACTCATATATGCTGCTGCACTGCAATTATTTCACTTCTTTGGAGGATAAATTGTTTCAACTTCTTTGGAGAACAATTTTGAAATATCTGATACAGGTGAAGATTGGCGTGTACAGGTACACCAACAAGTCTGGTTAACTAATATGTATAAGGAGACATGAGTTGAGATTTTTGATGTAACATTTCTAATGATAGCAAAAACCTTAAGATCATCTAAATGTCCATTAACAGAGAATGAATAAATATTTATATAGTGCACATATTTAGCACCTAAAATGATTAGAGAAAAATACATATTTCCCAACACTGAATAAAACAGATGCTCTTTGCAGAAAGTAACAAAAATATGATCAATGTGGCTTATAAAACTGCATTAGTTCATCTAAAAAGGAACAGAGAGAGGTATGGCCTGGGTAGTGGTTAGTACAGCCTCTCCCATTTTGCCTATACCTCTACCTTGCCATCCCTGTTACGATGGCTTATCTTCCCTGGTTTTCTCAAAGCAGTAAGATGGCTGCTCAGTTCTAGGTCTCATATCCAGATATGGCAGCATCAGCAGAAGATGAAGACTTTTCCTTCTGTGCTTTCAAGAATACAAAATCTTTCCCAAAAACCTCCAGGCAGGATTCTACTTGTTTCATCTGTCAGAGTTATGTCTCATGGCTCTGTGTAGTTCGCTCATGGGAAAGAAATAAGATTATCATGATTGTTTGACAAAAATTAATATTTACCCTTGACATGGGGATAGAGTCTTCTCCCTGAAGGGATAGAAACTTCAACAGCGCTGTTAAAAAGGGAATAGTTAGTAAGCAAGTAACCACCAACTCTACTTTAGTCTGCAATAAAAATAATGCAAGGTGCAGAAAGATATTTACAATTCTGTGTCATTGTATGCAATTTTAAAGTGCTAAAAACAGCAACGGTGTTGTGTAAGATAAAAACAGATATAGCAAAGGGTCAAAATCAAAAGTGGACACTTTATATAGTGGTTACTTGGCTGCCTGACTGCACAACCAGAGTTCTACACTGAACGGCTTGCAGCCGTTAGCAGTGTGCCTGACGCAGTGGCCTCGTGATTTACTTTATGAAAAAAGGGAGGGGGATGAGATGTGAACGGAGGCATTGGCAATAACTACACAGTTTATTTCTTTTAATAAAGAAGCAAATATAGTAATATGTTAACACATTTGTTAACTCTGGAAGGCAAATGAAATCCATCATATCTGAACATAAAAGAGTTCTGGAGCTGAAGCCCAGAGTACACGTTGTTGTGTTCAAATTCCTGAGCGTTGATTATCTGGCTTTTTGAAAAAGGGAAAACAATATTTCTAAGTACAAAATTGGTACATTTCAACCCGAAGCAAATATATTTGCTTTGGCAAAACTGTTCGAGATTTATGAATGATGATTAAAATGATCAAAATGTTACCATTTCATTGTTATGATTCCAAAAAAGTCATTCCACAACATGAATTCCCAGACAAATGTGAATGTGGCTTTTGGCTATTTTTTTAAATTGTTGGTTTGCTTTGGGTTATTCATTCATGTAAATCACTGGGGAACAGGTAAGCTTCAGTTTCCTTCCTAAACTAACCCCTGCTTGTGTACACACCCTAAAAGGTTATACTTGGACAGGACTACTGCTTAAGTCCTGGGAAATATATTCTAAATGATCATTAATGTAGTTCCTGCTTTTTCTTTGGTCATTTGTACCAAAAGAATACATTTTGACTCCACATAAAAAATTGTCAGGGAGGTCACCCTCCCATTGCTTAGGTACCTTTTATCTTCACCCCTATGGTACGAGGCTTCTATACAATTAGGAGAAACAGGGACTCACCTAGCCTCTTGCCTATGAACCTGAGACCCCTCTTTTTGACAGATAGAAACCAAGAAGAAACTTGTGTTCTATTTTGATTATTAAAGCTTCACACTGTTTTGAAAGGGGCTCATGCTTCAATAAGGACCTTCAGGCTGATTATTTTCTGTCATCAATATTCAGAAAGTCCAACCAAAAATAGTTCCAAGGAACTGCAACTAAGCTGGTAATTCCTCATTTTACATTCCAGAGCAATGGCGTCCAGGTGCCCTTAACCATTGGAAACATTGTGGTTGGAGAGAGTTGGCACAGATCTCAGAGCCACAGCCTCTCTTGGGCTTCTTCTCATTTCCCTACTGGCTCTTCAATGCCCTGGCCAGGAGTAGATCCTGCATTGGATGCTGTATTGGAAATCCAGGCTGGTGTCGCCCGAAGGGAGAGGGGCTCCTCATTCCTCTCACTGTCTTCAATTCCATTTCCCAACGTTCATGGAAGGGCTAGTTCAGGACACTCCCTCCGAAGCTCTAGGTAGACAAGCCTTGTCATAAAAAGTGCTGGCACTGTTACTAATGTCTAGGTACCAGATTAAATGAAAAGTCACTTTTGAGTCATAACACAGCTTTTCCTCCATTGGTTTTACTAAAAAGCGAAGGGGTATCCTCTGTTACTTGTGATCCCCACACTTAAAATAATATTGTAAATATTATTTCTGTCTGCTGCTAAATTCATGCTTCTCTTTCCGAAATTGTTTATTTATGAATGTTGTGTTATGGGTTTGCATCATTAACCTTTAGACAGAAGTACATTTTAGTGGTTTGAAGGAGCCATTTAGTGGTGGGTGTAGCTTCAGTGATACAGGAGAATGGTATTAGAGGTTGTTCTGAAGACAAGTATAATAGCACTATTTTTCACTTAATTCGAAAGGGATCTGAGCAGAGGAATTCTACTGTTGACTTACCTTAAGTGAACCTTTTAGCCGCAGTCTCAGTTTTCACTGCAGTCAGCACAAGATTTTTATGCCTACCTGTCACACCAGCATTTTAGAAACTACCTATAGCAATATTTCCCTGCTGTGTTAAATTTGATCAATTTCCAGCCAGAATTAGCTTCAGATTAATGAAAAGGGAGCATATGTAATTTAAATATAATTTTTACTTACAAGAATATCTAGAGTGAGCACATTTTGGATTTTTAATACAATCTTCCTCCTAAAAGCTCAAAACACTTTTATGTATAAAATTCCACTTATCTTCACCCAGCCACTGTAATGTAAGTCAAGGTCAGGTTTTAATTATTTCCTCATGTTTCATGTAGATGATACATTATTATTTTATGGTAAGTGAAGAGACTTCGAAGATGTTGTCTCAAAGTATAAAAAAGGAAATCACTGTTTCTTTTCCTGAGTACATGGGTCTGTGTCGCTGTCAAGCTTTGGCAGGCCTGTGCCTGACCTTTTGTTCTTTCTATTATCTAAACACGTATTGAGTTTATGAAATCAGCCACGTGTGTCTGGAATATTACTAAACGGAGTCCCTCAGATTGTAATACCAGTTTACAATGATGAAAAGGGCAAACTTGGCCATGCTGTGGTCTTGAAAACCATCTTCTCAGTGAAGGCATGGACCTGTATGCTTCTCCCTCAGCTGAGTGCTTTTGCCTCAAGCACTGGGTCAATCTACAGCCTACACTAATGGCTTGGCTAATTGCAGCCTCTATGACCCATGTTCCAGGTCATATTCCTATCAGAGGGAGTCAGCAGGATTTGGACAAAGAAGAAATTACCCTAACTCTAATTCTATTGTTCTGTCCTTATGGAATTTAGGAAAATGATTTCCAATTAGAAAATCCTAGATTCCTAGCAGTTCTCAAAAGCAAAAATACAAAAACCCCATTATGTTAATTACTTGATTTAGCCATTCCACAATGTATACATATATCAAGATGTCATGTTGTACATACACAAATACATATAATTTTTATTTGCCAATTAAAAATAAATGCAATCAATCAATAGAAATTATAACACATATGTGCTAGAATAATTAAATACACAGAAACCTGCTGTTATTCTTAATAATGTTTGAAGTCTCAGATGAATCAGATATTTTCATATCCTTGTTTTACTTTGCAAGAAAATCAACTTCATAGAATAACATTGTATTCTTAAACTGACTAAACCTTCAGCTGGCTATTATTTGTGTCTCTGGCAAAAGCCAAATTAATTTTTTCTTAATATGCATGGCTAGCTTGGTGGCACATGAACATTTTTCCAAATTTGAAGTCTGTAGAAGAAACTCTGGTGCTGGGAAGGTCAGATAAACATAAGGCCTCCACCCTGGCCACCTGCCCACCAGGGTTACTTAACAATGTTCTGTTTTATGTCTTAACTCCACGAAACACTATTGTTTGGAGGAAAAAGCTGAAAGAGTACAATCACGATTACTGTCCTACCAGACACGAAATGCTGCTTCCTTCTGTGACATAACAGGGCTTGCTGATTAGAACTCAGAGAGCTGAAGGAGGAAAGCCACCTGCAGCGTCCAGGCCATGGAGTCCGTCAGGAAAGGATGCCTGAGCTCCTTCCACCCACTTCCCACAGTGCCACTCCGTGAGCGCTGCCCACCGAGGTTGTACAATGCAGCGACTTTCATTTCTTGTTTATTTTGTATATTCATATATACAAATATTTGTATATTTGTATATTCTTGTATATTTTGTATATTCATTCTTACCCTAAAGAAGTGTTTAGGGTAAGTCTATAGCTTGAATGAGTGAATCAACCAATCAAAGGTAAGTAACTACTCTGCTCATCTATTCAGAATTAAAAAGCAAAAAGGTTAAAAAGAACAGTTATATTCCAAAATTTAGCCAAAGATTCAGCAAAAGAGGAAAAGAGAAGTAAACTGGTTGAAACTAGAACCGTGACAGGACCAGAAAGAAACTAAAAAAAGAAAGAGGTTTTGGTGAGAAGGGAGCCTGGGAAGAATGAGTTTATTCCTTTTCTGGCAGGAGAGAAAAAAGCTGAAATTGGTGTTTAATCTGATGGAAAGAGCGTGACTATGCATGCCCCAGCTGGGCTCTCTCCATCTCCTCAGGCTGCTGTGACTGCCCCAACTTTCTTGAAGTTTGAGCTTCTGGATTGAAAAATCAGTCTAGACGTTTTATTCTCAGACTTTCCGGAGGAAACTCAGATGGTAACCCAACTAGCATGTCAAATTCAGAACTTATATTATTCTCACCTCATGACAGCCATTTAGGCAATGTTCAAGACAATTCAAGGGATTAAGGGAACTATTTCCACTCTGTAAGAAAGTAAATGCTTCCTTAAAGTCACTGTGTAAGTTTCTAAAAAAGAAAAAAAAGAATACCAATTTTTAAGATGCTAGTTTAAATGCTAACATAAAAACAGAGGATGTCAGAATAACTTTCACCTCTGCTCTTTGCCATTTCTGGACATATTTACGTATATTTAAGCCCAAATCTTGAATTCTGGAGAAAAACACGGAGAGGTAATGAAACAAATGGAGGACTCAAAATGAAGATAAACAGATTCAAGTGTAATCTCTCGGGGTGCTCACTCCTTCACTTAAAAAAGGAACAGTGTTGGATAAATGACCTAGAAGAAATTTCTACATGGAATACTCAATGATTCCATTTAAGGTTGACAGCTCCAAGTGAACTTTTTTTAATGTACTAGAACACATAATGAATATTAAACATTTTTAAATGTGGATGCAAGATAATATATGTTCAATTTGGATTTTGTGTTATCTTGAGAAGTATTATAATCCAATATATAAATTATACTTAAGCAATATATAGGCACCTTTATCTAGGAAGACAGGTTATATATGTGTATGAACATGCATATATATTTTCCAGACTTTTCCTTTATATACATAAAGATAAGCAGATATCTTTGTAAAAATCTTAGAAGTATTTTTCTAGTGGGGGTGAAGAGCACAAAACTCATTTAATGTCATCCAACAAAATCTAGAGAGAACTGTGCTGAGGTTGAGGTTGAGGGTGGCGAGCAAATCAGGCCTGGACTAGGCAGCCATGATGCTTACGGCACAGTTATTTCTATTCTCTACACATCCACCACTTTACTTCTTGGTGGAACTCTAATCCCTGCAACAAAAACCATGAAGATATTAGGACAGTTTCTGTATATTTCACCTTGTTCCAAAATAGCTTGCCCAATGACATGATAAAAATCCAGTCCAGGCATACACCAGGTGGAATCCATGGTGTTATCAGATAGTCTTACAGGGGTAGTTGAGTGGAGCCGTCATGAGATGTGGGAGTCCCCAAGGGAGCCATATTAAAACATATGGTTCTTCTGAAAGTAAACAGCATGAAACATTTATTTTAATCATAAAAATAAGTACTTAAAACTGGAGGCCCAATAATGCACAGCTTATTCTAGCCCTATACAAAGGGAATTGGCCAGAAGAGAGTTCCAATATTGCTGATGGCACCATACTCCAACTTCATTAGCATTTTACCTTCACTTGATTACTTTATTTGCTAGATCATTAATTAATCAATCTAACACTTCAAGTAATTTTTGTCTGACCTTCTTACTTTTCCTACCTATAGAGTTGCCAGATTTAGCAAATAAAATTAAAGGCTACATACTTAAGTTTGAATTTGAGATAAATGCTAAATAGTATTTTAGTATAAGTATGTCCTATGAACTTATACTAGAATTCCAATTTAACTGGGCATCCTTTATCCCACTTAGCAACTCTACCACTGTAATGCCCAGGAGTCTCTCAAACACCATACTGGCAGACAAGTTGAATTTAAAGGAGAATCCTTTTATTGAAGAGCCAACCGGCAACTGCCTGTGTCCCAACATGGGGTTTCTGAGGGTAGCCCTGAGTTCTTACAGGGTCAGATATTTTTAGGCTTGTTCTGCATCCTGGTTGGCATGCAGGCTGCTCGGGTGCATCGGGTAGGTTAGCAAGCATTGTGCAAAAGCAGAATTTTGTGGTTAGTCAGACATCTTTGTTTCGGTACTTTTCCATCTGGTATTTCGTCTTTTTTTTTTTTTTTTTTTTAATACAGAGTCTCATTATGTCACCCTGCATAGAGAGCTGTGGTGTCACAGCTCACAGCAACCTCCAACTCTTGGGCTTAAATGATTCTCTTGTATCAGCCTCCCAAGCAGCTGGGACTACAGGAGTCCACCATAATGCCTGGCTGCTTCTTGTTGTTGTTGCAGTTGTCATTGTTGTTTAGCAGGCCTGGGCCGGGATCAAACCTGCCAGCCTTGGTATATGTGGTCGGCATCCTACTCACTGAGCTATGGGTGCCAACCCCACCTGGTATTTTTTAAAGGTTAGTCTGGGGACAGTTGGTAGCTCCCAGTCCATTTCTCAGGGAGTTAGTCAGGCAAGAAGTCAGTGAGTACTTTCCCATCTATTTGGGAGTGAACCAGACTTACTCAATTTTGTTGAGGGCTTGTGGCCCAGAAATTTGCTAGGAATTAACTGTTGTTTTTTCTACCTTAGTCTAGGCCTAATACTACCACAGGCCATCTCTTCACTTTGGCCTGCATGAGAAACATTCCACATATGTGTATATTCATTACATACAACAGTGACTCTAATTTAAAGCTTGGCAAAATTCCCTCATTGACGATCTCTAGGCATGACAAATATGGCAGAAAAGATTTGAGCAAATTCTTTCCTTAGGATTAGAAAACGTCCTTGGTAGTTTCTAGGGATCCCATTCAACGTTCTCATGTTTGAGTTCCTAAATCAAATGATTAAATAATAAGCTGACTAAAACTTCATGAAAGCAGGAACACTATGTATCTTGTTCAATTTTCTATTAACAGTATTGGCACCCTAACAGAGGTACTGAGTGCAGTAGGCACTCAGCAAATATACACTGATGAATAAATTTTAAAAATCATTTGGAATTTATTTAAGTCATAAATAATAAAAGAAAAGAAAAGCTAGAGCAACAGGCTGTTTTCAACCATGGACCCAGAGGCATCAGGCCCCACACATTCCTCACACCTACATTTTTACATTCCTGGCTGTAGCTGCTAATGGCCTAATTCTTTGAAGGGGTTGGGCCAAATCAACGGAATATTATTTCTAGGTCTCATGTTGGGCTCCCAAAGGATAATATTTTAATTCCTAGCCTAAATCCATTTATGATTCCTCTGGGGCACCAAGATTTTTCCTTAATCCACAATTTGGGGCTTTTTAGAGCACATCGATATTTACACTGGAGTTTACAAAGTAGAATCTGTTTATGACTATGGAAAGTCATTTTGACCTCAAAAACATACATGGTATAATCAAGAAATAAAACAAATGAATTTATATTTCATTTGGCCCTCATTCAGCTATAAGGGAAATTTGAAGGTTTTTTTCAGATTCACCTTTTTCAAGTATCTCAAAGGGGGAAATACTTAATATTCCAACCATACTTGTGTTTCAACTTTCCCCCCAAAAGAGGCAAAAGTAAGAGAGAAAGCCTGGGAACCCTCATATTGTCTTTTTGTACCAATTTATGTTTCAAAGACTATTTTTTTTTTGTTTGTTTGCTTGTTTTTGTTTTTTTTTTTTTAAGACAGAGTCTCAAGCTGTCTCCCTGGGTAGAGTGCCGTGGCGTGATCGCTCATAGCAACCTACAACTCAGGCTCAAGTAATCCTTTTGCCTCAGTTTTTCTATTTTTAGTAGAGACAGAGTCTCAATTTTGCTCAGGCTGGTCTTGAACTTGTGAGCTCAAGCAATTCACCTGCTTTGGCTTCCCAGAGTGCTAGGATTACAGGCACGAGGCACTGCGCCTGGTCAAGAAAACTATTTTTTGAGTGTTACCCAGGGAAGGGTTGTTCTAAGACTGAAATGAAGTCTCAAATTTCTACAAGGAATTTTTTTTCTTTTTCTCTTTCTCTCATATCTGTGTGTGGGGAGGGGCAGTGAGACAGAGATACGACTGTGTCCATCATAAAGCACATGTACTTTAATGTACTTTTTCCATTGGCACTAACTGAAGCTTTTAATAAACATTGAATAATCAAAAATAATGATAATGAGGTAACTAAAGTAGTCAACTTCATAGAAACAGAAAGTAAAATTAAGGTTGTCTGGGGCAGGAAAGAGGAGGAAATTGAAATTCCTGGCTCATAGGTAAAGAATTACAGTTTTGCAAGATCAATGCACAAAAATATGAATATACTCAACTCTATTGAACTGCACCCTTAAAAATGGTTAAGATGGTAGATTTTATCTTACATGCTTTTTAGTATAATTTTTAAAGAACAATGACAAAAATTCAAATTATGTTAGGTAGTCATTAAAAATCTTAATATGATTGGGGGAAAAATGTCAACCTTTATACACAATTTAAATAAACACTTTTTGGATTACATATGAAATACTCATTTTTTTAACATTGACCATAAAAATGGCACTGTATAGTACCAAACTTGCAAACACAAATGAGATACCTTCTTATGAGTGTGTAGCAGTCAGAAGGAGAAAATAAATTCATAATTATGAAAAAATCATAACATTGTTCATTTAGAATTTTGTATGCATTATAGATTCGCTTGTGGAGAACGAAGGTTATTTATTCATTAATTCATTCAAACATTTGCTAAGTCTCTGTTGTGTAAAAGGCAGATTCTTTAGTCGGAAGTAGTTTTCAATGGAGTAGAAAAGATAAAGCACATCAATAACTTTCTTTAAAACTGTCTTTGTTTAAAACATATTATGCTCTTATATTTTTGCGGAGAGTTAACTTCACTCTGACTCAGTTTTCTCATCTATGAAATAGGCGCTAACTGGTGTTTTTCTACCTTAGCCTAGGCCTAATACTATTGTTATGAGGATTAAATGAGGATGTGTGTGTATTTAAGACATGCCTGGCCCTGAAAACTCTTAATGGTTAATATTAGCCATTATTAGTTCATCTTTTCTTCGTTTCATTGTCATCACAGTCCTACAATGGGGACCAGAACTCGGGCTTCAGAAAAGTTAGGCGCTTTCCCCCGGATCACGTAAGACTAGAAGTTCAGAATCAGATATGTACCCTTGACTTCTGACTTCAGGTTTCCTTCTATTATATTTTCTCCAGAATTTTCAAAACTAGAGAAAAACATGAGTTGTCAAATCAGTGTGTGTCTGAATAGCAACCAGGATTTTTAAAACCAGAATACCTAGATACATTTTGGTAAAACTTCAGAGCATCAAAGAAAAAGAGAAAATCTGAAAAGCAACCACAAAGAAAAGATAGATTGTCTCCAACTCATAAACATTAGACTGTCTTCAGATTTCTCATCAGAAAGAGGAGAGACCAGTAAAATTCAAAGCAATATCCTCAGTGCTGAGGAATAATAACTGTCAATCCAAACTGAGTAATCAGCTAAACTATTTTTTAGTAGTGAGCACACAAAGACAAATTCACATATACAGTGACTTTGAGAATTTACCACCGATAGATCTTTAATTAAAAAACGGATTAAAGGAGGAACTTTGGCAAGAAGAAATTGTGCCTCAATTTCTTCATCTGTAAGTTGTTGGAAGTGGGAACACTCACCTCTTACAGTTTTTGCAAAGATGCATAAACTATCATAGGCAGAAAACATATAACAGTGCTTAACACACACTAAAATATATGTATTACTTTTTAGCAATTAAATTATAAAAACTAAGAAATTTCTGATAGTAGTGTGAAAGTTGATAATCAGATAAAATGTTTGCATAGAACATTTCAATTAATAATTTTTCTCTAACAAGAAAATAAGACCCTATTGCCAAAAGTGAATATGCACTATTCAACTCGTGGAAATATTATACAATTAATCACATTATCAGGTCACATGTGATGTCTCAACTGTTTATAAAAAATAGTATCTTTATCTGCAATGCATCAATTATTATTATTTAGAAATAAAATGAAATTATAAGAGAAAAAGCATAAAAATGGAAATTAAAAAGAAATAATCATATTTCTACACATAAGAAAACTACAAAGAAATGTATCCCAATAAACTTGTAAATCCAGGTGAATTTGACAACTTTCCAGACCAACCTTAGTCAGCAAATTTGCCTGAGGAAGAAATAACAACCATTAAATGAATTTAATAATCTATGAAATCTCTTCTTATATAAAAAATACCAAACCTTCAAGAAATAATTCATAGCATGTAGAAATAAATGTTGCAGAGTATACAAAACAAAGAAGCTACCCAACCACTTTAAAGAGGTATCTTTATGCCCAAAGCAGAAGTGATAGTAAAACAAAAGTAAAATTCTGTAGATTTTTAAAAATCTATGTATTTCAAGACTCATGATTAATGATGACTTTTAGCAAATTACGAATAGGTAAATTTCTGAATTTTACCTACAATAAATGCTAAAATTAAACTTTATAAATCATTCCATTTAAATTCAAGAGCAATATGAGGATGCTTACTGTGACTGCTCCTCCTAAATCTTATACTGGAGATTCAAAGCAAACAATCGGTTAAAAAACTAAGAAGTATTAAAGCACAAAAATTAGGAAAATTGTCCATATTAAGACAGTCTAGGTTATAACATTCAAGAAAATTTGGAGATAAACAACTGGGAATACTAGAATATTCAGTAAGTTTGCTAGATACAAGATCAATATACAAAAATCAACTTGCATGGCCATATATGGATATCATTAATTGGTGAAACAATGGTCACAAGACAATAAAGTTGTCAGGAGTAAATCTAACAAATGCTGTATATCAATGTTTTGATGGAGAAAACCATAGTATAATACTTTAATTCATTTTAATACTTTAAAATACTGAATGAATAGCACATTATTCTTTGATAATAGATGAAAGATCCAATATCCAAAACCTATCAGTTCTCTTTAACTAAATCTATGTTTTTTATCCAATTTCAACAATAGTCCCAGCAATAATGTGTATGTGTATGTCTGTGATAGAGGAGAGAGACAGACAGACTGTGTTTAATGGAACTTTCTAATACCCTAAAACATATATAAATGAATGGAAATTCAAGACAAGATTCAATAAGAAATTTAGAAGATAAAGGATATCAAAGCATATTTGAATTATTCAAGTATAATTGTGTAAAGTAGGAACTAAAATAAACAGATAAAAGAGCAGAGTACCCAGAAAAATGCCTCTACACGTGGTAATATGTGAAAGAGAACTGACTTTACAAATCAGTAGAAAAAGAATAAGTTTTTCATAAATATTATTAGAATAACTGGATATCCAAATAAAAGGCAATCAGTTCCAAAATCTTGAAAGTCTTAAATATGAAAAGTAAAACTTGAAAACTTCCAAAAGAAAATAGGGAGTAAGTTTAAAATATTGATGTTGGGTAGGACATATAAGACAACACCCCAAATTTCAAAATCCATTAAGTATAACTAAAAACTATAATATATTTATTCACATTCACATTAAAGCTTTCTAGTTATAAAATATCACAAAGTTAAAAAAAAAAAGCCACAGAATGGGAATCTGTGTCAATATACTGTGTTAGCAACAAAAATTTATATGTAGAATACGTAAATGACTACAAATGAATAAAAAAAATGTAACAATCCGACATGAATAAAAGAAAGTATTATGACCAAAATACTCAAGAAAAGAGATGCTTAAAAGAGCCAATAACATACAAGTAAAATACTCAACCTGATAAATATTTAGGAAAATAGAAGTCAAAACTATGTGATATTAAAACCACTTACCTTTATAAACTCAGCAAACAATAATTTAAAAGTCTGGCAAGACTTTAGTTTTGTTAAGATGAATGAGGCATAGAGATTCTTACACATAGATAGTGAGCACATAAATTGGTATAGTCACTTTGAAGGGAAAGTTAGCAATAACTACTAAAGTTTAATATGTTGTTTTAGTTTTCTATTGCTGCTCTAAAAAATGAATAGAAACTTTGTGGCTTAAAACAGGCAAATTTGGGCAGCACCTGTGGCTCAGTGAGTAGGGCGCTGGCCCCATATACCAAAGGTGGCGGGTTCAAACCCAGCCCTGCCAAACTGCAACAAAAATAGCTGGGCATTGCGCTGGGCCCCTGCAGTTCCAGCTACTTGGGAGGCTGAGGCAAGAGAATCACCTATGCCCAAGAGCCGGAGGTTGCTGTGAGCTGTGACACTACAGCTCTCTACCGAGGTTGATAAAGTGAGATTCAGTCTAAAAACAAAAAACAAAAAAAACAGGCAAATTTGTTAGCTTACAGTTCTGCAGGTTGGAAGTCTGTCAGGGGTCTTATTTGATCAAGATCAAGCTGTCTGTCTATAGGGATGCATTCCTTTCTGGAGGTTCTACAATCCTTTTTTCCATACCTTTCTCCAGCTTTGAAGGACCACCCAGATTGCTCAGGCTCATGGATCCCATTTTCAAAATTAGCAGAAGTTGCTTTCTGATCTTATCTCCCTGACCCTCTATTCTGCCTCTTCTTCCAAATTTAAGTACATAGGTACTTAAATTGAGTCTTCTTGGGTAATCCAAGATAATCTTCCCTTCTGAAGATCCTTACCCATAATCACATTTGTATAGTCCTTCTTGCTATGTACAGTAAGTAACATATTCACAGGTTCTAAGAACATCCTTAGGGAGGCAATTATCCTTGCTATCTACATGTACTCTCAGAATAAACAATTCTACTTCTGAGGCTTAAAGGAGTTTGAGACTAGCCTGAGCAAAAGTGAGACTCTATCTCAACAAAAAACTGGAAAAATTGTCTGTGCCTAGTGGCACACATCTATAGTCGCAGCTACTTGGGAGGTTGAGGCAGAAGGATTGCTTTAACACATCAGTTTGAGATTATAATGAGCTATAATGATGCCACTGCACTCTAGGCCAGGTAGAAGAGCAAGACCCTGTCTCAAAAAAAAAAAAAATTAAGACATGTATAGAGACAGATACAGAATATAACAACTTACACTAACAGAATAATTTCAAGATTTGGTATCCTGGCTATCTCTGGGAAGTAGAATGGGAAAAGAAAAAGATACGTGGCAAATATGCAGCAAGGCAGAATGTTTCTATGTGTCAAAGCTGGAAAGAAACATATTTTCCTTAAAATATACATGTTTTCCTTAAAAACTCTATACTTTCTATACTCCATGATTTCTGTTTTTCTAGAGTATTTTAAAATAAGAATTGGTAGTCTTTGGGATAAGAAGATCGAACTGAATGAAGGTATCCCATGGCAGGAACAAAAGCTGAGAGGAGTAAAACAGAGGTCAGCCTCTATTACTTGATATTGTTGAAAAGGCTCCAGGCTGAAAATCAAGAGACCAAGGTCTCTTTAATCTCAGCTCTATCTCTATCCAGCTCTGTAACTTTGGGTAAGTTACCGTGTATCACTACATCTCAGTTCTTCCATCTCAAAAGTCAGCATGTTGAATCAAAGCATTTCTAAGTTTGTTGTAAACATAAGATTTTCTACCTGATGAATTTACATACACTATGGTATTTTTATTACTAAAATCTGGGTAAAATATGGGTGATTTGACAAAGAACTTCTTCTTGAGATGGGTGATCACATCTAAGGTACCTGTAGACACACATGCACACACACAAACACACACCGTAGTAACTGATTTTTACTTAAAATCATCCCTACCCAGTGTTTGAGCTGAACAATAGTACAGAGCTGGGGTGGGAGAGAGTACTTCTAAAGCTAATCTGGATAAAATTTTGTGCTGGTACTGGATTTGGAGTCCAGGCTCTTTGTGGCCCTCATGGGACCAAGCTCAGTTTCTTAGCCATATGATCTTCTTGGGTAACTTAACTTGCTCAGTGGTGAGCTGTTCCAGTACATATCCAGAGCTATTATTCCTTAAGAGAAGCTCTTTGATACCACAGAATTATGGTAACCGCCTGTCCTAGTTTAGAAGCAATTTTAGACCATGGAGTATTTCCTGACAAAAAAAGAAAAAAATGGCTGTACAAATCTCACTGCTGCTGAGTGGTCTCTTTGCCTATGCCAAAGTGGCCACAAGTCTGCAGAATTCAGAATTCCCTTCACAGATGCTTCACCATCTCACAAATGCTTCTTTTGTCCTATGTGCAAAATCAACTCTGAGGACCGCCTGGGTTTTCTACTCTGATTCATTTCTTCAGACACCACTTGGCATGTCTTTGAGAGCAATGTCTTCTTCAATAAGAACAAACCACTTACTTCTGATGACATGAATTCTTGAGTAGGACGCTGACTAGAACACACATTGCCTAGGGCAGCAGACTGGGTTCTTTGGCTCTCCGTTGAGCAGCCCTACTTTCATGTCCCAGTTACTCAACTTTGAGCACGGCCAAAAATTATCTCAAGCCAAGTTCTTCTGAACTAAAAACACTCAGAAGTCTTGCTTGCTTCAAGCCAGTAGAAGACTCCAGCCGGATATTGGACCTGTCAAGTAATTCTATTAACTAAAAGAAGAACATATTAGATTCTTGTTCTCATTCTCCTTAGGCTGATGCCACATTCTTATGAGCAATGCCTAAGTGGAATTTTTATATTTTACTTTAAATGATGTGTTGGTTTTAGTGTTCTACATATATGCTGGTATTTCAGAATATAGTTTGCAATTGTATATGTAGTCCCAAAGATCCACTGGAGGAACTCATTCATGTATATATCATTATTCTCTATTTTAGGAGAGAATATTCTAGGTGTTGTATAGCCATCTCTAGTTCTCTACAGTCTACTTAAGTACTGGATATTTCCCCAAAGTTTCTTTGAAACTTTGATGCCAGGTTCATGGTTTTCTTTTCCAACTCATTGAATGTTCATGTGGGCAAGCCAGCGAAATTGGAATTTCTGGTTCCCTTATTTTTTCATCTCTAATCAACAACTCTCTCCATTTGTCACCATCTGGAATATGTCACCAAATAAATTGCTCCAACTCTAAAAATCACAAATTCATGTTCCTTATTCCTGTCACAATCTCTAATATTTCTAATTTATTTATTCATGGACATTGTAGTAACTTCAACCAAACTTGACTCTTCTATTGAGTGCATCAACTCTTTTATTTTCCTCTAATTTTTAAAGCTATCTTTGTTCTTCATTTTCTGATAAGATCACATGATCCAATAAGTGCTTTGATAGAACCATGACGTTGCTTGTCTCTTCTTGTCAGAACTCTAACACTGCATCAACTCAATTATCTTCTTTGAAAAATAGCTCCCACTGTACATTTGTAATCAAAAACCTTATCTCTTTCTCTGGTCAACTTGACCTCCCACTTTCTCTAAAGATTATGTCAAACTTTCTTTTCTATCTTTGCTGTGGTCTGGATGTTTTCTCTCTCAATTTCATAGGTTGAAGCCTATCCCCTAAGATGATGTTATTAAGAGACAGGGTTTGGAGGAGGGTTTGGAGGAGTTATTAGATCAGGAGGATGGATCCACATGAATAGGATTAGTGCCTTTATAAAAGAGGCCCAAGAGAGTTAGTGTGGCCTTCCATCATGTGAGGACACAGCTAAGAAGCACCATCTATGAGAAAGCAGACCTTATCCCAGACCAAATCCACTGGCATTTTGATATTAGACTTCCCAACCTCCAGAACTGGGAACATTAAATATGTTTTAACTATCCAGTTTGTAGTATTTTTACTATAGCAGTCCAAATAAACTAAGACAATCCTCAGACCAGTCTCCAAGTGTCACACTATGGCTATTGATTTTTAGCTGATGTTATTGCCATTAACATGAGAGAAAAATAAAATACACCTGAAGAGAATCAACTAAATTGCTGACTATTAACCCGCCTACTTGAGTTCACATGTACCTTCTCCTCCTTCCCTGTTGAACCAGAAGAGATTCCTCTCCTACCTACAGTGACTCTTCCTTCCATCTGGCCTCTGGCTTCTCACACTTTTGCTTTCTCTATAAACTTGCACTTCCCCAACTTGCCCCTGAATCATCAATCTTCCGTTTCATGTTAGATTTTTGCTATAATCATCATGATCATCTAGTTTTCTAACCGTTCCAGCCATTCCTCATTTCAGTAACATTCAGTATCTATGTTTTTTAGTTATTTAGGTCTTCTTTTCTGTGCTGGTTCTGTTCATGTATTTTATCCGTGTCTATGCAATTTTCTTTTTCTTATTGATTTATTTGTAGATTTTAGATACAAATCCTTTGTCAGTTAAACACTGCAGTAAGTGTTGTCAGTTTGTAGTTTCTCTTTTAGATTTGTTTATAGGGTCTTTTGTTACATAAGAGTTTTTATTATTGCAATAAAATTTATTTTAGGTTTATTTTATTTTGCATTTCAGAATATTAGGGGGTACATGTGTTTTGCTTACATACTTTGTTTTTTGTACAAAATGAGTCAAGGTTATAGGCATGCCCCACACCCAGTCAGCATGCGCCTTACCCAATAGGTATGAATTTACTCATCCCCTCCCTCCCCTAGCTTGATTTTCACTGAGATTTACTTCCATATGTGTACTTACGTGCTGACAGATCAGTTCCAACCCAGTATTGAGTCATGTGCTTATTTCTCCACTCTTGTGATGTTTCACTTTGAAGAATGATCTCCAGTTCCATCCAGGTGGTCACAAAAGACACTAGATTGCCATTTTAAATTATGGCTGAGTAGTACTTCATAGTATGCACATACTACATTATATTAATCCATTCATGTATTGTGGACACTTGGGTTATTTCCACATCTTTGCCATTGTGAATTGTGCTGCTATAAACATTCGAGTGTAGGTGTCCTTTTTATAAAATGATCTTTTTTCCTTTTACATGTATTTTCACAATAAAATTTAACAGGCTTTCCTTTTATGGTTTACACATTTTGTGTCTTTTTCAAAACCCTTTGTTTTCTCATATAATGAAGATATACTTAAATATTTTCTTCTAGAAAATTCAAAGTGTTATTTTTTATATTTTCTTTACTTCCAGTAGATTGTTTTAGAATAGTGTGAACTAAGAATCTAATTTCACTTTTTCCTATAGCTAATTATTCATAAATGTTTATTGAGTTGCCAATTTATCCTCAAAGATTTATAAAAGGAATTTAGTAATCTACCAAATCTCAATATTTCCTTGAGTGTACTTCTTCACTTTATTTTCTGTGCCATTGGTTGACTTTCCAACCATGCATCAATATCATGCTGATTTTATTACTATATCATTATAACTTTTTTTTTCCTATATAGATATCTGGTAGGGTGAGTTCCTGTACCACTCCTTTCTTCTTAAATTCTTTTTACTTTTGTTGGCTGATTGCACTTTCCTTAGAATTTTTAGTTACTGATTGTCAAGATATAAAAAATTTTATTAGATTCTTAAAAGAATTACCCTGCATTTATAGATTAATTTTACTTTAATAATTTATTTTTTGAATATTTTTTGATTGACAAATTATACTTGTACACATTAATGGGGTACAATATGATATATTGATATATGTATACAATGTGGAATGATTAAGTTAATAAACATTAATTATCTTGCTTAACTGTCATTTTTTATGATGAGACATTTGAAATTTACTTTCTTAGTTATTTTGAAATATACAATGCACTATTATTGACTATAGTTGCTCAGCCCTATGATAGATCTCAAAACCTATTCCTATTTTTTGTCTGAACCTTTATATTATTTGATCAGCAACTAACTCCCTAGTTTCTCCCTCTTCATCCCCCCAGCCTCCTAGAACCACCATTCTGCTCCATACTTCTACAATATCAACTTGTTTAGTTCCATATACATGAGATTATGTTTTATTTATCTCTGTGCCTGGCTTACTTAGCAGGCTGTCCTCCAGATTCATCCTCTTTGTGAAAAATGACAGAATTTTCTCCCTTTTTAAAGGCTGAATAGTATTCTACTCACATATATACATTTTCTTTGCTTATTCATCCATCCACAGGCACTTAGGTTGATGTGCCATTACTGGTTCTAATATGTAGAGCCGAAATGCAAACACAAGAGAGAGGATTCTAGAAGGGAAGGATGGCCCCTGGCTGATACCCAGTGAGGTAAGGAGACCACAGACCCATGAATCACAAGAGGCTGGATTCTGAAGCTTATTCTGATAGTCCCTCAATGAGAGCCCAGTTGGTCAACATCTTGTTTTTTGCCTTGTTAAATCAATGGTAAAGAAAAGAGCTGAGTCAACTTTTCACTAATTCTAGCAGAGCTGGGATTCCTTATTGTATAACTTTCTTTAGTCTACATAGTTTATTTTATTCTATAGTGCAGGTCTGCTAGAGATAAATTTCTCAGCGTTTATCTTTGTCTAAAAGTTCCTTTAATCTTTCTTCATTTTTAAAGCATATTTTTCATTGGAGATAGAACTTTAGTTTGATGGCTTTTTGCTTTCTTTCAGCTCATTAAAGATATTTTTTTCCAGCAATAAGCCACCATTTTTATAGTTTCGCTTTGTGTGAGAACTGTCAGGTTCTTTTGTTATTTTTTTTTCTTAACTGTTTTTATGGATCTTAATCCTTCATGTTTGGTGTTTTGACTATGATGTCTTTAAGAGTCATTTACTTTGTATTTATTATATCAGGTTTGTTGAACTTCTTAGATATATAGGTTAATATTTCTCAGTTTTGGAAAATTATAGTCATAATCTTTTTAAATATTTCTTTTGTCTCATTCACTTCCTCCTTTCCTTCTGGAACTCTTTAGGTTCTATAGATCTTGAATGCTCTGTTCAATTTCTCTCACTCTTTTTTTTTTCTCTTGGTATTTGGGTTTGAATAATGTCTATGTTCTGTCTTTAAGTACACTTATCATTTCCATTGTGCCATCTACTGCTAAGACTATTAAATAAATTCTTTATTTGTTATTTTTTTTAGAATTTAAATTTCACTGTACCTTGCATCTTTAGATTGATTTATTACAATATTGGTTAAATTTAGTTAACTTCTGTTGTCAAAATTTTTTGATGGTGAGATTGGGACTTTTCCATCAAGCGAGGCTTGGAATCTGAGCATTAGAAGACTGTAAAGCTCTCTTCATTCTTTATGTTACCAACTTTAATCTCTTTATACTTTAACCACAAGCTTTTCAAAGCATGAGGGATAGCCCTCCGCTTTAGGGTACAGCTGCACCTCTTTGAGTCAATAGGGAGGTTTTACTGTTTTCTCCAGTCTTGCCTTCCTATCCTCTAAACCTGGGAGAATCTTTCTCTGTCCTATTTCCTTGTCAACCCCTCAAAGACAATTGTAGTTCAATGCAAGCGCAAAAGCCCAGAGAGAGAAAGGGAGTTCTCTGCTGTCAGCTGTCTGTCTTGGTGCATAATTCCTGTGCACTTGGTGAAGATAACAGTTGGTGGGTAAGTCCAGGCTCTCTCTGTGGCTGGGGCGCCTCAGAGATTACAACACATCATTTCAAACCAAAGGTGACTATTAGTAATCTAGTGATAATTACCCTGGAATCTCTTTCTTATTTTTATTTTCTTTAGACAGAGTCTCTCTTTGTTGTCCCAGGTCAGAGTGCAGTGGTATCAGCTTGGTCACAGCAACCTCAAATTCCTGTGCAAGCAAGGGATCCTCTTGCCTCAGCCTCCCAGGTAGCTGGACTACAGGTGCCCACCACACATCTGGCTAATTTTTCTTTCTTTTTTTTTTTTTAAAGTAGAGATGAGGTTCTCCACTTTGCTCAGGCTGGTCTACAATTCCTGACCTCAAGTGATCCTAGACCTCCCTGACCTCAAGTGATCCTAGACCTCCCAGGGTGCTTATGTTATAGGTGTGAGCCACCACACTCAGCCCCTCTGAATTTCTTTATGTTGGATTTTTTCTCTTTTTTTTTTTTTTTTTTTTAGACAGAGCCTCAATCTGTCCCCCGGGGTAGAGTGCCGTGGCATTATAGCTCACAGCAACCTCCAACTCCTGGGCTCAAGCGAGTCTCTTGCCTCCGCCTCCCAAGTAGCTGGGACCACAGGTGCCCGCCACAATGCCTGGCTATTTTTTTTTTTTTTTTTGGTTGCAGCCGTCATTGTTGTTTGGTGGGTCGGGCTGGGGATTCGAACCCGCCACCTTAGGTGTACGTGGCTGGTGCCCTAGCCGGTTGAGCTATAGGCGCCAAGTCTGATTTTTTCTCTTTTTACTGCTTATTAATGAAATATGGGTTGAAGGCAGCTTTGAGTTTCTTCGCTTAGATTTATTTGTATTTTTAGGTCTCTGATGTACCTGAATAGAACTTTGCTTTATTTTAAAGAAATATGGCAGAAAATTTTCTCTACTCAAAAAAAGTTAATGATAAACTCATTCTATATAATAATATATAAAGGAAACAGTGCAGCTTTCCTTAAGCAGTTAGTCTTTTTGACTCTGACTCAAGGTGATTACAAATGCAGAAATTTTAGAAATCATCATAATTTCCTCCCATTTTTAATAACTCAAAGCTATAATTTCTTTGTTCCAAATTTTTGTGTTTATGTCAACTTTCTAGCTTTGTTGGTTAATATGTTATTAACAGATTTTCTATTGTAAGTTTGCTTTGGTCAAGTTTCATTCTTTCAAAGCCACATTTTATAATGAAGGAAACATGATACATTACACAACATATCCATATAACAAAAACCTTTTTACCCCCTAATAATTTTAAAAAGTAAAAAAGTAAAAATAAAAAAATCCTATGAAATTTGATTTTTACAGTGCATAGAAAAAGTTATACATTAGTAGCAAAATCACAGAAGTCCAAAGTTTTAGCATCTTTTTAAAAACATGTTTTTAGGAAGTCTGAGATTATTTCTACTTTTTCTTTGTGTTTTGATTAGATTATTCCATTTTCTATAGCCAAACAGGCATTTTCTTCTCTTCTTCTTTTAGAATATGAAATTTTCTTAAATGATCAATTTATGGCATTGGCATAAGGAATTCTTACTGTAGGAAAGCTATTGGAATGTGTGGCATGTGGGTTTTATTATAAGTATGGTCTGATTTTGCACTAGAGTCACAGATTATGAATTTAAATCACAACTTTCTTTACCACAAAGAATTTCTTAACTTCTACCAGACTGACATCCATATAGACAGTAGAGCTTCATCAAATTTTATTAAATCAAAATAATGCTCAGATAATATTGAAATGAATTTTTTTCTCTTTTGCCAAATCTGAAGACAAAAAAGAAAATAAAAGAAATTGGGCACCTAAAAGAGTATAAGTTTCTTCAAGAGCCTTTGTCAATCTTGAATATAAGCAACAGATTGCATTTGGTGGAAGACCTCATACACTAACCATTATCACTCTATGGTCCACATTTTGTCTTGCCTTAACCTCATCCGCTGAATCAGTGCATGTCCCATCCTCCGAGCACAAACTGTCTTTGTTCTTTCTGTGCTTCAGTGCAGACTCATTCCAAGGGAGAGCAGAGACCCAGTGCTAGGATAAAAACCTGACTCTAATAGAAGCTTTGATCTTGGTTGCAGGCCTGGCTTCAGCTTTATATGGAAATTTTGATGATCCCCCTTTCATGAGGCTAATAGCCCTTTACAACTCAATTAGTGACTTATTTGGTTCAGCCATCTGGTCTCTAGAGCAAATGGACCTTAAAAAGCTGTCAGTCCTTTATAAGTCAGTGTGAATTAGAGATGTTTTCTTTATGAGTCACATGAATAAACAAAACAAAACAAAACCCTGTGCTGGAAAGAAAAAAGAAGATATGAGAAATAATTTTAGTTAAGTCCTGAATTATTGGGCCAATTAAGGGTTTTTGGTCTGGAAATGCTGGTAAAGAAGAGATGAAGTCAAAAGGAATCAGTGCAGAGAAAATTGCTCAAATGTTCCCAAAGATGAATTTTATCAACTGAGCAGATTCAACTAGATCAAGCCCTGTTGAATGGTATTTTAACCTGCCATTTAAGGATAAAGAAAGTAAATCTTTTTATGTGACCCTACAGACTTAGTTGCTTTGTAAAATCAGACTGTAGGGAAGAAGAGGATGCTTGCTGTTGAGTGATGGAAAGAATCTGAGTAGGGATCAGAGAGACTCCTCCATCTTTAAGGTAAAGTGTTGACAGGTTATTCATATTTTCAGGAAAAATGTTGACTATGATGTTGGAATACTGGTTGTAATATCAAAATATTCCTTAGATTTATTGAAGATAAGATGGCACAATGTGGCTGGTTTCACCTCTAGTTTCTCTATTCTATTCTATAGGTCTACATCTCTATTTTTATGCCAGTACCATGCTGTTTTGATCACTATAGACTTGTAGTATAAACCTGAAGTCTGGTAACATGACACTTCCATATTTGCTTTTATTTCTTAGAATTTCATTGGCTCTTCAGGTTCTTTTTTTCTGGTTCCATATAAAATGAAGTTTTAGGGGGCCCTTATCATATAACACTATTTTTTTATAGTATCATATAATACTATTTTTTAATTTTCTTCCAAGTATGACATTGGTGCTCTGATGGGGATTGCATTAAATCTGTAGATTGCTTTGAGTACTATGGAGATTTTTACAATGTTGATTCTTCCCAGCCATGAGCATAGTATGCTCTTCCATTTGTTAACATCTTCTGATATTTCTTCCCCGGGTTTCATAGTTCTCTCTGTAGTGATCCTTCAGGTCCTTTGTTAGGTATATTCCCAGGCATTTAATTTTCTCTGAAACTACTGTAAAGAGTATTATGTCTTTACTGTAGCTTATTATCTGCACCTTCATATTAGTCCGAACTTAAAAAATTATTAGAAATTATTAGACAAATATTTAGCTTCTACTGTGTCTTAGGCAGTAAAAGAAGAATGCAAAGATTTTGGATACTTATATTTAAAGGTTGTATAAAAAATGGCTTCAAAAGAATTTATACAAATAGCCCAATATGACACAGGATGCACTGACTGTGGAAATAAATCACAATTTATCCTGCTCACCCTTTAAGAGAAATAATCTGCTATATGGCAAGAATTTACAAGTGTAGGGGCCCTTCTTTGAATTTATACCCAGAGTCCGAGTTGATGAAATTAGTTTCTTCCCCTGGTTTATTTTTTCCTTTTCCTAATAATACCAAAAAGGACAGGTGAATTTTCTCATACCAGCCACTTTAACATTTACTCATAATACATAAAATGATTATTAATATTTTGACATTTATAATGCACATTTCAATTTAGGTGCATAGAATGAAAGAATAAAAGTAATTCTGAATTTATTTTTATTTGCATTATCTCCAGGTCAAGAAATCTTCATTTATTTTTTAGGAACAATGTATTAATGTTTCCTCCAAGACTTTTAATTTTGGTTTCTGCATGTAAAAAGCTTGAAAGTTGTCACAACAGCAATGAAGATGAACAAACTGAAAGGCAGTGATTTTTCTTGGACCATCAGGGAACTGAGCTGTAAGGCAAACCTCCACTGTGGAATCTGGAAAGACAAATAAATCCAGAGAGTAACAGTTAAGGCTTGTCTGGAATAGTAGTCACTAGAGTCATAAGCTGGTAGGAACAATTGCTGAAAGATTATTCTAGAAAAGCATGAGAGTGAAAATCTCCTGGGGTGCTGCAGATGGAAATGAAGGAACCCAGAATTTTATGGGCTTTACCTCCCAGGGACATCACTGGGTTCTCATGATGAAGCATCAAAAAAAAAAAAAAAAACCTTATAGCTCTGGCAGAGCTAGGGAAAGACTGATCACTGCGAAAGAGATCCAGAGAGTTTCCAAAACAAAGGCCTATCTTTTAAGGGAAAAGACTTAACTAGAACTTCATCCAACCAGAAATAAGGACATTTGCTCTCACTTGAGCCCCTTATAGTCCTCCTGTCTTACCTAAGGAGGGAGAAAGCTAACAAACACCCCTGAAGGTCATAGTCATCATAGTGAAGGATAAGGGATCACTTAAAAGACTACTTTAGATCACTTAAAAGATTTCCTCATAATATTAAAATGTTTCTATTCCCACACATTTCTAGTGTGTCAACAGCCTTGGTATAATAACAGTGGGTTACACCCAGGGAAGCTGCAAGATGCAGACTTTCTCAGAGGAAGAGTACTTAGGGAAGCCCGAAGTCAACAGGGGAGATTTTTTTTTAAAGATGTTAGAGACATTTGAAACTTCTGGAGCATTCAGCTACAATAAACATTGTATGGAATCCAGCTACTATGCAGATTAACATAATACCTCATGGTAAAGCTTGTTTGCCTCATGTCCTATCATGCTTAGCTTTCCAGAAAAATTACAAAGCATACCAAAAGACTAGACAAAATACAGTCTTCAGAGACAAGGAAAGCATCAGAGATAGACTCACACACCACAGATGTTAGAATTATCAAACATGAATTTATACTATGACCAATGTGTTAGAAACTCTAATGGAAAAAGTGTAAACAGGTATCAACAGAATGATAATGTAAGTAAAAAGATGAAAAATATAAGAAAGAATCCAAAGACTAAAAAAAAAATATAGCAGAATGAAGAATGCCTTGGGTATCATTAATAGGCTGTGCATGTCTAGGAAAGAATAAGGATGCTTGAATATAAGACAATAGGAACTTCCTACATCGAAATGAAACAAGAATAAATAATGAAAATGTAGGACAGTCCAAGAACTGTGCAATAATTCAGAAAGTATCATATATGCATAACCAGAATCTTAGAAGAAGAAAGGAAGAATGGAAAAGAATATTTGAAGTCAAGGCTGTTACAAAATTAATGACAGACCCCAAACCACAAACCCAGGAAGCTCAGAGAACGCCAGGCA
Organism: Galago senegalensis; assembly: GCA_963575145.1. Taxonomy (NCBI): domain Eukaryota; kingdom Metazoa; phylum Chordata; class Mammalia; order Primates; family Galagidae; genus Galago; species Galago senegalensis. The sequence continues at coordinate 29,182 of CAUYTI010156618.1, forward strand.
CATTAAGTACCAAACAAAAAAGCAAAAACATCTACAGTTAGTCATATCACCTTCAAGTTGCAGAAAATCAAAGATAAAAAGGAAATCTTAAAAGAATTTAGAGAAAAGAAATCATTTTGCTTACACAGGAAAAAAATACAAGGATAAGAATTACAGTGACTTTATTGTCAGAAACTATGCAGGCGAGAGGAGAGATTAGAATGAAATATTTGAAGCACTTAAGCCAAAAACCCAAACAGAGCAAAACACACACACACACACACACACACACGAATCCTATAGCCAATAAAACTTTTTTTCATAAAACGGAGGAGAAATAAAAATTCTCAAAACCAATACAAATTGAAGGCTTTTACCACTGGTGCCTCCTGGCCCTGTAGAAAAAGTTACAGGAAGTTGTTCAGGAATAAAGAAAATGTTCTTCTTAGCAAAGTATCACAGAAATGGAAGAAAAAGTATCCAATGTACACAGCCCTTCTATGAAACTAATATACACTTTGCATATGGAAGAAACAACTTAATCCTAGGCCAAAAATATGGGGAGGGGAAAGGGAGGGGGGAAGGGTGGCTGGGTGGTGGGAGGGTAACCAGAAAGATCACCTATATCTCTGTCTAACAAGGGTACAAGTGAACCTTCTAGAACTAGGATGTTAAGGTTTTGACACAATGACTATGCAAATAACATGAAATTTATGTGAACCAGCTTGATGAAAGTATGTCAAAATCTGTGTGAA
>CAUYTI010156623.1:0-20925 GCA_963575145.1 Galago senegalensis
AGTTAGAGTCTCTTTTATAAATTGAGGTGCATTCTGGTTGGGTGCATAGATATTGATAATTGAGAACTCATCATACTGAGTATTGCCCTTAAGAAATATAAAGTGGCCATCTTTATCTTTGGTTACTTTTGTTGGTTTAAAACTTATTGTATCTGTGAATAATACTGCAATACCTGCTTTTTTCTGCTTTCCATGAACCTGGAATATAGATGACCATCCTTTAATCCTGAATCTATATCTTTTAAAGTAAGGTACAATTCTTGAATACAGCAGATGTCTGGTCTGAGTTTCTGTATCCAATCAGCCAATCTGTGCCTCTTTATTTATTTTTTTTTTGAGACAGAGTCTCAAGCTATGCCCCTGGGTAGAGTGCCATGGCACCACAGCTCACAGCAACCTCCAACTCCTGGGCTCAAGTGAGTCTCCTACCTCAGCCTCCCAAGTTGCTGGGACTACAGGAGCCTAACGCAACACTAGGCCATTTTTACGTTGCAGCCATCATTGTTGTTTGGCGGGACTGGGCTTGAGATTTGAACCTACCAACTTAGGTGTATGTGGCTGCCACCTTGGCCGATTGAGCTACAGGCAGTGAGCCCAAATCTGTGCCTTCTTAGAGGACAATTTAAGCCATTCACATTGATAGAAATTATTGATAAGCCTGGTAAAATTTTGGGCATTGGGTTGCTCAAAAGTCCAGTAGACATTTTCAATCCTTTTCCCATTGTGGTAATTGGAATTTAATCAAAAGTTTCTGGGTGGGGTTACTTTTGTGGTGGAGGATTGCACTGGTCATTATGGAGTATAGGTTTGAGAATTTCCTTGAGAGCTTGTTTAGTTATAGCAAATTTCTTCATTATGTTAATTTCTCCATCATAGATGAAAATCAGTTTAGCTGGATACAGGATCCTGGGTTGAAAGTTATTTTGTTTTAGGAGATTAAAAGTTGATGACCATCCTCTTCTAGCCTGAAAGGTTTCAGCTGAGAGATCTGCAGTCATCCTAATACTGTTTCCCTTGTAGGTTATGGTTTTCTTATGTCTAACTGCTTTCAAAATTTTCCCTTTCATCTTAACTTTAGTGAAGTTAATTATGATGTGACTGGGAGATGTATTGTTCAGGTTGAGTCATGCTGGAGTTCTGAAACTATCTACTATCTGAATTTCAGAATCTCTTGGCATGTCTTGAAAGTTCTCTTTCATAATTTCATGAAGAAGAGCCTCTGTATTTTGTGAGGCAACTTCATCACCTTCAGGAATTCCTAAAGGCAAATATTAGTTTTTTCGAATTATCCGAGTGTTCTCTGAGAGTGAGATCTGTTTTTGCTCTCCACTTCTTTTGATCTTTGCACTCCTGAGTTTATTCAAAAGCTTTTTCTTCAGTATCAGAGATCCTTTCTTCTGCCTGTTACACTCTGTTTCGGAGGGATTCCACTGTGTCTTTAAGATCCTTGAGGCCTGCAACCTATTGTCTCAGTATTTCAAAATCTTTGATCATTTTATCTTTGAAATCATTGAGTTCTTGCGTCATCTTTTGAATAATTTCTTGAGAGACCTTCTGAGTAATTTCTTGGGAAATCTTTTGAATAAATTCTAGAGCTTCTAATTCCTTTGTTTCTTCCAGTCTGTTAATCTTATTTGCTATACACACTCTGAACTCGATTTCTGACATCGCAGCCATTTGCTTGTGGATGGGGTCTTCCATTGTGTCTTCCCTATTTTCCCTTGGAGGAGTTGATCTACTCTGGTTATTTGAGTTGCCAGAGTTTTTCCGGTGGTTCTGCCCCATACTGAGGTTAGCTTGTTTGGAGGCCTTATCAGAACCATTCAGTTGATGGATTCTTCTGGTTGCCCTGAGAGACAGGCCTAGCGTGTCTTTTGTCTTCTCCCAATTCTCGGGTGCTGGGGCAGCTGTGGTGCAGTGGAACAGCAGAAGCTGCACAGAAGTGTGCATGACCGGCTTAGACCTTATTCATCCTGCTGGGCAACTGGGTGGCCAGAAACGGGCAGCAGCCAGATCAGTCCTGGTTCAGCCCCTCAACAGGGCAACTGTAGTGGCTAGATCACTCCTAGTTCAGCACTCTGGAGCAGCCAGAGGGTAAGGGAATGGCAGCGGTATTGCAGGGTACACGATCGACCAGATCAGTCCTAGTTCAGCCCCACCAGAGTGGCTGGGTGGAAGGAGGGGACTACTTCCCCATCACCTGTTGGATGCATGCAGCGCTAGCAAGCCGATCTGTGCCCTCCCAGTGCTGGGGCCCGGAGCAGGGGACTCCTCCACCTCTGTCTGAGGGATGTCTATGGCTCTAGGAAATAGTTCTGGGCCCTCCAAGAGTGGTAGACCCCTCTACCACCACCTTCAGGGAGAGTGTGGCTCTAGCAAGCAGTTCTAGGCCTGCCCAGCTTGGGACCCTGGAGCAGGGAACACATACCCTGGCATTTGTGGGGTGTGTGTGTCTCTCACAAGCTGTTTTTGTTCTACCTAGATTGGAGGATTTCTCCGCCTCTTCCTGTGGAATGCTTGTAGCATGCCTGCAGCCCTAGCAAGTGGTACTGGTCCTGCCCAGAGCAGTAGCCTACTGCCCGTGAGGCATGGGACTCTAGCAGGCATTTTTGGGACCCGCCCAGCTCTGTGAGGGCAAAGGGACCCACTCGGCAACTGGGTTAGTTTGGGAAGGTTAATACCTCCTTCTCTACCTTACACCCTATCACTCGTGGTCCCCCAGTTCTGAGACCCTATTCACTTCATTAGGCCACTGCTCCCAGGGCCAGATATCTGAGTTTGGCAAGGGGGCCTTGTGTGTTTAAATTAGGCCTCTGTTCGGCTAGATTTATCTCCAAATCTTGGAGTGAGTGAGTGGGGACTCCGCAGAGTTCAATATTGCAGGTTGGGGGTATATACAGTTTTATATAGTTCAAACCTTCCCTAAACCATACACCTGGGGTGCCCCTTTAAATAGTCCTTGGGTGGTCTACCCTCCTTTTGAGGGGTCAAAAGCACTTGTCCCAGTAAGCACCTGTTACAGGTGGAAGAGTTTTAATGTCTCTGGGAGCTAGATAAGAGGGGTCTGCTTGCAGTTCATATATAACTTGCTCCAGTGCTCTGCGAGGGCAAAGGGACCCACCTGGCAAATGGGTTAGTTTGGGAAGGTTAAGAAGATTAATACCTCCTTCCCCACCTTGCATCCAGTCCCTCGTAATCCCCCAAGTCTGTAGCCCTATTTACTCCAGTAGGCCACTGCTCTTGGGGTTTACCTGGCAAAATCAGCCAGAACTCTGAGTTCAGCAGGAGGGCCTTGCCTGTTTAAATTAAACTTCTGTCTGGCTAGGTTTCTCTGTAAGTCAGAGGTTGCATTCGGCTTTAAACTCAGGAGTCAGTTCTAGCCTCTGCCCGCCCACTGCCTTTGTCTCAGCCAAATTAGCCCCCTGAGGGCAGGGGCTCCACCCAAGAGAGTTAAGTGCACCCTGCCTGTGGCTGCCATCCAGGATGGCATGCGCTTGGGTTGCCACTGTTTCTGCACTGGTGGCCCGGAACTGAATCTCTTCTCCTCACGCCCATACCACAGTCAGCGCAGAACAGCCCCTGCCCCCTCCCCCTCCCCTTCTCTCAAGGAGATGCCCAAGAATTAGGACTCCATAGGTAATAAACCTCCAGATCTTGGAGTGGGTAGATGGGACTCCTCGGAGTTCAGTGTTTCAGGTGGGGAATAGATACAGTTTTATACAGTTTTACAGTTTTATTTCTGGCTGGAGGGTGCCATGGCATGCCAGCAGGGGTGGGAGGTCCAGTTTTTAGGGGGTCTCTCCTGTGGAAAAGAGTGGGAGGAATTTTGAACTCTGCTTGCTTGTTTGCATGGAGCAAACTGCACAAGCCCTTGTTGTGGGGGAGGGGACTCCCGTCTGCTTGGTGGTGGATTTTGTACCTTTTTGCTGTATTTTTGGGTTCGCAGCTCTCTTGAGGAAGGTTGAAGTGCACTCTTCAATCTTCTCTCTTGTCTCTCCTCTAAACCATTAGCTAATTTGCTAAGCTTCTGTCCTTTCAGCCTCCTTCTGGACAGGAGCTTCTGTAAAAAGCTGGCTACAGTCCGCCATCTTTGCTCTGCCCCTTCTTGTATCCTGATTTGCTGGTGAATTCTTTAATCACTTCAAAGAGCTTTGTATTTGAGTCTCTGGGGGTTTCCAGATATTCCAGCATCCATAAACATTGAGGGTGTTTGATCTCCTTGGACCTCATTTGTATGCCTTTTATCATCTTCCCTTGCCTGATTGTGTTGGGTAATAAATCCATTACTATGTTGAATATCAGTGCAGACAATGAACATCCCTGTGTATTTCAATAGCTGAGTGGAAATATTTGAATTTTGATACATGGGATGTAAGATGGGCCATGAGTTTGTTGTAAATAGCCTCTATCATCCTGTCTAACCCTATTATCTTTAGTGTTCTGATCATAAAAGGATGTTTGCTATTACCAACAGTTTTTTTGCATCAGTTGAGAGAATATTATGGTCTTTGTGTTTTATTTTATTTCTATGATGTATTATTTTTATAGATTTACTTAAGTTGAACCAAACTTTTAACTAGGTGATAATGCCAACTTAACCATAGTGTTTAAAGTTTTCTTAGAATTTTGATGTGATATTATCTGACCTTGGACTTTCCTTTTTTTTTTTTTTGAGGTTAGTACATTTGATGTTATTTCAGTGCTTGGTATAGGTCTGTTCTACACTTCTAATTACTTCTGGCTCAGTTAAGGAAGGTGGCCTTTTTCCAAGTATTTATCCATCTCTGCAGATTGTCTTTCATATTACTGGGAATTGAGATTTTATAGTAATCATTGTAGCAATTTTTTTGAATTTCTGATATATCTGTTCATGTTTCTTTTTTATCATTTCTGATTGGTGCTATTAGACATTTTCCTTTTCTGATTTTCATTAGAGTAGCCAATAGTTTGCCAATATTTTTTTAATTTTCCTTTTTATTTACTTATTTATTTATTCATTTACTTTATTTTATTATTATTTTTATTTTGTTTTTTGGCTGGTCCTAGGTTTGAACTCCAGACACCACCCTACATCTTTTAAAAGAACAATTTTTATTTAATTGATATTCTGAATAATTATTTTGTTTTCAGTTTCATTTAGTTCTGTTCTCATATTGGTTTTTATTTTCTTCTGCTGTGTTTCTCTTTCATTTCTCGATTTCTAGGGCTGCAATCTCTTTCATTTTCCAGTGCTTGAGATGATACTTTAAGTTGTTGACTTCTTCTCTTTCTGTTTTCTTGATGAAACCTTCCAATTGTCCACATTTCCCTATTAGTGTCAGTTTTGATGGCTACCACCTATAAACCTAGCACTCTGGGAAGCCAATGTGAATGAATGGCTTGAGCTCATAAGTTTGATAGCAGCCTGAGCAAAAGCAATACCTTCACCACTATTAAAAATACAAAACCTGAGATAAAAGAATTGCTTCAGCCCAAAAATCCCTCTTAGGACTACCTTTGTAGAATCCCAAAGGTATTGACAATTTGTGTCTTCATTAGCATTTTCTTCCAAAAGTTTTTTTCATCGTCTTGTTTTCAAGCCAGCTATCATTGAGGATAAGGTTGTTCAGATTTCATGACATTGATAATAAAGAATACTGATTTTATTGAGTTCAAATTTACTTAATGATGTATTGAGAAGATAAAAGGAATAATTTCTATTTTTAAAATTTTCTGTGGTTATACTGGTATCCTAAGAAATGATCAATTGTGGAAGATAACCCTTTGTGTAGATGAGAAGAAAGTTTACTCAGTTGTATTAGGATGAAATTTTTGGTAGATATTTGCTAAGTCCATTTCTTCTGGGGTATTACAGTACACAACAATATTAGAGTAGGAAGATAACAAATTTTTTATTTGTTAGTGTTTTCTTTGTAACATAGGGAGCACTCTGGTAGTGCTCAGAAATGTTAATTATCAACATCTCTTCATGGTGATTGGTTCATTTGAGAAATATGTTGTGTGTGTTACTATCTTTACTTATCTTTGTTGATTTAAAACCTATTGTATATACAAACAAAATTGAAACTTCTCTTTTTTTTATTTCCATTTGACTGCATTGTAGATGTCTATCCCTTCATTCTGCAATATTTTTTATCCTTTAATATAAGATGAGTGTCTTGTATTTAACAGATATATGACCTGAGTTTTTGTATCCAGTCAACAAACCTGTCCTTCTTGAGAGAGGAATTTCAGAGAGTCACATTAAGTGAGAGAATTCAGAAGCATGCTATGTTATAGGTATGTAGTGTTATATACATTGTGTTTTTCAAATTTCTACTAGGTATATTTAATCCTTTCAACACTGTGGAAGTTGGGGGTTGTTCAAAATATTCTGGGTAACTTTACGGAAGTGGTTGACTTAATGGGTAGTCACATTAAGTGAGTTTCTGGGTGAGTTTACTTAAGTGGTAGACTTAATGTGTAGTCACGTTAAGTGAGAGAATTCAGAAGCATGCTAATGTTATAGGTATATAGTGTTATGTATGTTGTGTTTTTCCAATGTCCAGTAGATATATTTAACCCATTCAACACTGTGGAAGTTGGGGCTTGTTCAAAACATTCTGGTGAGTTTACTTAAGTGATAGACCATTGTTCATACCATGATGGAGGATGGGTCTTAGATCTGGAGTGCTAGTTTTGTTACAGCAAATTTCTTCAACATGTGTATGTCAGTAAAGTATTTTATTTCTTCATCACAAATGAAACTCAGTTTAGCTGAATACATGTTTTGATTTATGAAATTGAAGGTTGATGACCATTCCTTTCTGGCTTGAAATATTTTCAGCTGAGAGATCTGAAGTCCTTCTAATATTTTTCCAATTGTAAGTAATGCTTTTCTTACCTCTGAATTCTTCCAGAATTTTCTACTTCATATTAACATTGTCAAAATTACTCACAATATGTGTAGGAAATGCTTTATTTTTATTGAGTCTTGTGGGTGTTCAGAAAATTAATCCAATGCTTGGGAATTTGTCTTCCATAATATCTTGGAGTATAAGCATCTGTACCTGTACCTTCAGGATCATCCTCTAGAATGCCTTTAGGAATTTAGAAATTTATGTAAGAGGAACATTTTTTTTTCTATATTTTGGAATTATCCCACAACTCTTGAAGCATACTATAAGTATTTACTTTCCATTTCTCTGCCTCTGTGAGCACTCAATATCATTCAAAAGTTTTGTCTTCAATTTCAGAGATTCTTTCTTCTGCCTCCTCAATTCTATTACTGTGGGCTGGAAAAGAGTCTTTTCCAATGAGAAAGGAAGTCAAGAGAGATAATAACTCTCCATACCAAAGTTAGAATGGTGGCACCATTGGTTTTGTGCCTCAGCTCAGTTTCCTGCACTTTGCTTTGGCGTCTTAGGGGATTTGCCAAGCACTTCAGCCTCTGCAGAGAGTAGTCAACCAGGCAATAAGGAAGATCAGGCTGTGGGCTCAGGATTGTGGAGAGTCTTTGAGGATGAACAAACTTGTTAAATTCATTTTTACAGTGGGGGGATGGAGACTAGGCAGTTTCAGAGGAGAAAATTCCCTCTGAAAGTCATGTTGTGACTTTCTTTTATGAATTAAAATGAAAGGTGCTTTGTTTCCTGCTCATTTGTAGAAATACCATCATGAGCGTCCTAATTGGGATCAGCGTCTCACCTCACTTTGGCAACAGATACCTTCCAGCTAGTCTTTCAGATCTGATCTTTGTTACCTTTATTCCTCTTTATTTGCTTTGTAACATTTCTCAGTAGGGATGATGTGCACCTTGTCTTCTCCTTGGGCTCAACCCTCTACTTTCATCTTCTTTGAGTCCACTTCAGATTAACTTCTGTCTCCATGTCCAGCAACCTCTGGGAAAGGCTGCCTGTATTCTGATACCTTTGAAAAAATTTTAGAAATATGTTTATATTGCCTTGCTAAAGTGATAGAGATTTAAAAAATGTAGGGTAAATAAATGAAGAAGTTATTTCATTTATAACATTTCTGGAATTTCAAAAAGTGTTTGAAAGCTATATAAATAAGTAAAACCAAGCATAGAAAATAATCTCAGAGCTTGAAGACAAGAGTTTCAAGCTAAATCAATTAGTCAAACTTTCATAAAATGGAAAAAGAATGAACAATCACTAAAATGAATATGAGACTATGTGAAGCAAATTATTAGTGTAATTGTAGATATCTCTGAAAGAGGACAAGAAAAGGAAAAGGCATTGATAATATATTTAAATGAATTAGGGAGAAAACTTTATCTGTCATCAAAGTTTGAGGCATTCAGATACAAATTTTTTATTAAAAACTGAAAGAATATTAGAAAATATGACATCTACCAGACACACAGTCATCAATCTCAGTAATTAAAAAAAAGAATATTTTAAAAACAAGAAGAAGAAAGAACCAAAACTTACAAGGTAAAAATCTATAAGGAAAATGTCTGACTTTTTAGTGGACACCATACCAGTCATAAAGAACTGGGAAAATTTTTTAGTTTTATGATACATATAATTTCTAGCCAAGTATTTGAAATGCTGCAAAACAATTTTTTTTAATAATGGAAAATAAAGACTTTTACCAATAAGGTAATGTTGAGGGTACTTGTTATTAGTAGACTTTTCCTAGAGGAAATACTCAAAATTACATACACATAAAACAGAATGATAGATACACCCTTATGAAAAACAAAATCTCCAAAAGTTAAAATATGTGTTGCTAATAAAAAAAAAAAAACAGCATAAAACAGAAAATAAAAACAGTAAGGTATCACCAAACATAATGAATAGAAATGCATCCCAGATATCCTAACACTCAACAAAAATAGTCTGTATGCCCAGTTAAAAGATAAAAGACATGTAAAAATACATCATAATATATGGTGTCTCCAGGAAACACATCTAGAAACCATATAGTTGGCCCTTGATTCTTTATACAGTCAGCCTTCCTGTGCTTCTTCATGGGGAATTGAATATTCACTTTCACTGAGACACTAGACAAATACGACCTAGTCCTCTATGCCTTGCCTTATGGAGTTCTGTTGCCTAGGGGACCACACAGGGAATTCACCATTGTGGCATTGTGGATCTTAAGTTTTAACATTTCTTTTCTACAGGATCTTTACTTTGCTAGAGATTTACTTTATATGGTATGATTTTGAGTATTTCTGAAAAGCTTAATAGCCAATTTATTTAACAAATTTTTGGTAACAAATTTTATTTCCCCACTAAATATGAAACATAGTTTAGCAGGACTCAGAGTCCTTAGTTACATGTTCACCTTGTTCTGGCTTCTAGTATTTCTAGTAATGCTTTTTTTCTTTGTGGGTATAGGGTTACTTAACACTGGCTGATTTCATAATTCTCTTTTTTAATTTTTTATTTATCTAGGTTTGTTATAAATTGTTCCAGAAGACTCTATTTGAATTAGAATGAAAAAGTTTTAAATACCTAACAATACTATCTCTAAATTTTTGCTTTGGTTATACTCAGAAAATTTACAGTTATGTTATCCTTCAGTAGGGCTTCCATATGTTTTTGTTTCTCTGCTTCTCTTTCTAACATAACTATACCTGATATGTTTCTATGCTCATGAAATTCAATAATTCTCTAAGGAAATTCTCTGCTTCTACTTTTTTTTTTTTTTCTGCCTCTCAATGCCTGAGTTACCTTAAGAATCTTGTTTTAAGCTCTGAGGTTCTTTCTTCATCATTAATTTCTTGTTATACTTTCTATCACATCTTTTAAAGTTCGTACATTGTTTCTACAATGACTTAGGTTATAAGATATTCTTTTTAACTTCATCCTGCCTTTCACATATTTCTTGAATTTACTTCTGTGGTTCCCCCTTTTTCTTCAATACTCCTCATTATTTTCTGATCTATGCTTTAATTTACCCTTCCATAATTTTAATTCTTTATATATGGGATTGTATGTGGTATCTCCCATACCTGTGGTTGGTTGATTTATTCTCATTTGTTACACATTATTCTTAATCTTACTTGCCTTTGTATTTTGATTTTGAAGTGTTGTTTTAGTACCAGTACAAAAGGGAAAGGAAAAAAAAAAAGAGCTATAAGAAAGAAAAAGGAAAGTAAAAAAATGGAACAAGTAAAATAGTAATAATACACCTAACTATTTATGTTCCAGTACCATGCTATTTTGATCACTATAGATATATAGTATATCCTAACATCTAGTGTGATTCCTCCTATTTTTTTATTTTGGAGTAATCTTTTAGCTATTCAAAGATTTTTTTTTCTGTTTCTATATAAAATTAGAACTTTTTTTTCCAAATATTTAAAGTATTGCAGTGGTGCTTTAATAGAAATTGCCTTGAATTTGTATATTGCTTTGGGTAGTGTGGACATTTTAACAATGTTGATTCTTTCCAGCCATGAGCATTGTATGTTTTTCCATTTGTTAACATCTTCAGCTATTTATTTTCTCAAATTTCATAGTTCTTTTTATAGAGATTTTTTGTGTCCTTTGTTACATAAATTGCTAAATATTTCATCACCTTTGGCACTACTGAGAAAGGAATTGAGACCTTGAAATTTTTTTCAGCTTGACTATTGTTGGTATATATAAAAGCTACTGATTAGCCACTTATTAGCATTTGATCTTTGAAAATCCTATCAAAAATATAAATTAGGGGAAAGATTCCCTAGTTGCCAAATGGTTCTGGGTGAATTTTCTGGCCACTTGTAAAAGACTGAATGTGGATCTAAACATTTCACCATTAACTACAATTGATTCTCATTCGATAAATGATTTAAGCTTAAGGCATAAAACTTTAAATATCCTAGAAGAGAGGTCAGAGAAAACACTTGAAGAAAGTGGCCTTGGAAACTATATCATCAGGAAGACTCTCCACCCCCAGCAATTGAAGCAATACCAAAAAAAATATTACTAGGATTCAATTAAAATTGAAAAGCTTCCACACAGCCAAGAGCACAATAAGTAAAGCAAACAGACACCTTTCACAATGGGAGAAGATATTTGCAGGGTATATTTCTAACAAAAAAAATCTGAAAACTAGAATCCATAGAGAACTCAAACTAATACACAAGAAAAGAACAAACTGATCCATTTCTGGATGGACAAGAAACTTGAACAGATTTTCTGTTAAAGACATGCACATGGCCTACACACACATTACAAAAATGCTCATCATCTTTACTCATCATATAAATTCAAACAACTTTGTGGTACCATCTAACTCCAGTAAGATAAGCCAACACCACAAAATCCCCAAACTACAGATGTTGGACTACTTATGAAGAGAAGGGAAAATTTCTGCAGTACTGGATGGAATGAAAGCTCATATGTTCCTTTTGGAAAGAATTTTAGGGAATACTTAAGGAACTATCAGTAGATTTGCTGTTTAATCCGGCCATTCCTCTACTACGTATGTACCCAGGTGAACAGAAAACATTTTACAAGAAAAATATTTTCAAAATATTGTTTATTACAGCCCAAATATTAACTACCAAGTCATGGAAGCAGCCCAATGGCCCACTAACCCATGAATAGATTAACAAATTGTGGTAAATGTATAACATGAAACATCATGCAGCCTAAAAAAATAGGAAGCCTTTACCTCTTTTATGTTTACCTGGATGGAGCTGGATCATATTTTTTTAAGAAAATTATCTCTGAAATGGAAGAAAAAATATCCAGTGTACTCAATACTATAATAAAACCAATTTATCATCTACATTTTCTTACAAATGAGAAAAGACAACTATAGCAGAATGAAAGAGGAAAGAGGAGCGCAAGGGGTGGGGAGTTGAGTGGCCAGGTAGAGAGAGGGTAGTTGGTAGGACATCACCTATTGAATGTAATTCAAGGGTACATGTCAAGTCCATTAAGAATAAGGTAAAAATGTCTTAACACAAAAATTAAGTGAGGTGAAGGCTATATTAACCAGTTTGATGTAGGCATTCAAAAAGTTATATAAAATCAGCACATTGTACCACATCAATGCATTAATATCTCCAGTTATGATTTAATAAAGTATAAAAATAAATGATTAAAATATTGATAAGTCAGATGCAGTGGCCAACACCTGAAAACCCTCTGATATTTAAGAAGAGTCACCTACATCATGGTGCTCTTAACTTGCCTGATAAATAGTAATATCTTACCTCCAAACTAATATGGCCTTTTTGGAAAGAAGTTTGGCACACACTCAAGAAACCAGAAGTAGACCCACACTTTTATCCTTTAATTTCTCTACTAGGTATAAACCCAAAACATCAAAAATAATTTTATCACAAAGATAGGCTCACTGGAATGTTCATTGCAGCCCAATTCATAAGTGCCAACCCGTGGAAGTAGCCCAAGTGCCCACTGACCCATGAATGGATTAACAAATTATGGTATATGTACTCTATGGAGTATACCATGGAATTCTATGCAGCCATAAAAAATGTGGAGATGTCACATCTTTTTGTTTACCTCAATGGAGCTGGAACATATTATCCTTAATAAAATATGTCAAGAATGGAATAAAAAGTATCCAATGTACTCATTAAAACTATGAAATCAATATATAATCACCTAACATTTATATGAATGGTAAAATGTAACTAACTGTTTTTCAGAAAGTGGGAGGAAAGAGGAAGAATGGAGAGGAGGGGGAAGGCTGATAGGTGGGAGGGCATTGGTGGGTCGTCACATAATGTGCATAATGCAATGGTATATTTCAAAACTATTTTTAAAAAAGTGTAATTGTCTTACTACAACAAAAATGTTAGTGAGTTGATGTATGTGTTAGTTCAATGTATGGATTTCACATTGTGTATCAAACCAGTACACTGTACTCATAAATGTATCAATATACACATTTATGATTTAATAAAGAAAATAGTGATCAAAACAATGGTTTGGGCACAAAAGTAGAGAAATAGATGTATGCAACTCCATAGAACACCTAGAGATAAACCATGCTCATATCACCATCTTATCTTTCATATACTGTACAAATGTGTATGTTGGAGGAAAAAAATTTCCTATTTAATAAATCCAGCTGGTGGAAATAATTCACTACTTGTAAAAGACAAACTAGACTGTCATACTTCACCACTTAAAAAATTAAATCAAATTGGCTAACACATTTAAATCTAAGATGTTCAACAATAAAATATATAGAAGAAAGTGTAAAAAATTCTTGTAACTGTCAAGTTTGGGCAAGATTTTATTAAAAATCCTTATTGAAAATTGCAGCAACAGCAGAAATAAATAATGATACATGATTTAGCCAATAAGTTTCTTCCCAAGTAAGAATAATACACATAAGGCAAATAGACAATGTTCAGAATAGCAGAAGATGTTTGAAAGTACATATATTAACAATGGGATCATAAGCAAACTTAATGAAACCTCAAGCAAAGCAGAAAGAAAAATCAAATACCTCTATTAAAAAGTGGGAAAACTCATGGAAAGATTCTTCCCAAAACTAAAAAGCAGGACAAAAATCGCCATAGTTTACTCAAATACTTCATAATCATGGTGAGCATTATTTATTGAATGGAATTTCCCTATAATCACCTTAAAGTGAAAGTTTGTTCCCTTAAAAAAAGCAGAAGGTGAATATTGAAATAAAGTGAATCACACCAATTCTTTTTAGATCCTAGTGCATTTAATAATAACATTTATACTATGTTCATGTCTATGAAATGTGTAATAGCGTTATGTATAAAAATGCATATTTTAAGAAAATTTCAGATTATTGTAAAGATACCCATGATTAGGTTACATAGTTTGCTTTTGTTAGGGAAAGTCCAGGTTGTATCGTGGTTGAGTCTTTCACCCAGGAGGTGTGCCATTTACTCCTATATTGTGCTGTTAGTTGAAAATTTACTGAACTATCTCCATCCTCCTCCTCCTTCTCTGCTTCTCTTTCTCTTTCTTCTTGAATTTAATTGTGTTTTTCTCTCTCATGGGCATGTAGTTGTAGTGTTTATCTAATAGTTTTATATTAATATTGAGTACATTAGATGCTTGCTTTTCCATTCTTGTGATACTTCATAAGAAGAATGTGCTATACCTCCATTCGGGTAAATACAAATATGTAAAGTCACTATCTTTATGGATGAAGAGTATTCCATGCTGTATAGATACTATACACAGTTCACTTATCTGTTCATGAGTTGATTGACAATTAAGTTGTTTTCACAACTTGGGCCCTGTGAATTGAGCAGTGATAAACATTCTAGTGAAAATATCCTTTTAGTAAATGATTTTTTTTTTCTTCTAGGTATATAGCTAGTAGGGGGATTACAGGATCAAATAGAAAGAACTTTTAGCTTTTTGAGGATTATTCATATTTCTTTTCTAAAACATTTTATTCATTTGCAATCTGACAAACAGTAAAATACAAATATATTTATTTTAAAATACTTTATTTTTTGACTGATTATAAATTGGTTTGATAGTTGTGCTGAATACAATGGATTTTTTTCTCCATTTCTAAGATACTTTACTAAGAAAAATATTTTTGAGCTCCAAACATGTAAACATAAAAGATATAAAGTCTCCATCTTTTTTAACAATGCATAGTATTCCGCAGTATACATATATGAAAATTTATTAGTTCATTCATGGGTTGATGGGCACTTGGGCTTCTTCCAAGAAATGGGTATTATGAATAGAGCCACAGTGAACAATATGGTGCAAATATCTTTGTTGCTAAATGATTTTTCATCTTTTGGATATACATCTAGTAGAAGAATTGTAGGATCAAATGGTAGGTCTACATTTGTTCTCCAAACTTTTCCCCAAACGGAACATGCTAGCTTTCATTCACACCAGAAGTGCAGAAGTGTGCCCTTGTGTGTTCTCCAAACTTATTTCCAAAGTTAACGTACTAGCTACATTTGCACCAGCAGTACAGAAGTGATCCCTTATTTCCACATCCATGCCATTATCTGTAGTTTTAGGATTTTGTGATGTGGGCTACTCTAACTGGAATTAGATGATATGTAAAAGTAATTTTGTTTTGCACTTTTCTGATGAATAAACATGATGACCACTTTTTCATATGTCTGTAGATCGTGAACCTGTATTCTACAGAGAAGTTTCTGATCGTGTCTCCTGCCCATAACAAAATAAGATCACTTGTTCTTTTCATACTAATAAGTTTGTATCCCTCATGGATTCTGGTTACTAGACCTTTCTCAGAAATATAGGCTGAAAAAATCCTCTCCCATTCTGAGGGCTAATTGTTTTACTTACTGTGTTCTTGACAATGTAGAAATTTTTAGTTTGATAATATCCCAGTGCTTCAATTATGATGGGAGCCCACTTCATAAAGTATTCTCCCAGGCCAGTTTCTTCAAGTGTTTCCTGTACACTGTCTCCAATAATTTTTATAGTTTCATGTGTTAAGGTTAAGACCTTTAACCAGAAACAGTCCATTATTTCTAGAGGGGAAAAGTGTGAGTCCAATTTCAGTCTTCTACAATTCTCCAGGCAATTCGCCCAGCACCACTTGAGAAATAAAGAATCTTTCCTCCTATTTATACTTTTGATAGGCTTATCAACGATCAAATGACAAAAAGTGTCAGGGTTCATCCCATGGTTTTTAATTCTGTTCCATAATCAACTCTATTTTTGTGCCAGTAGAATGCTATTTTGATAACTGTAGATTTACAGTAAGTCTGAAGTCTGTAGTACAATAATTCATGATTTCTTTTTTTTGCTGAGTAATGTCTTGGCTATTTGAGGTTTTCTCTGTTTCCATAAAAAATGAAGTACTATTTTCCCCGTTTTTCAAATTATGACAGAGGTACTTTAATAGGGATTGCATTAAGTCTGTAGATTACCCTGGGAAGTATAAACATTTTGCCAATGTTGATTCTTCCCTGCAATGACCATGGTATATTTTTCCATTTACCTTTTTAAGCTATTTATTTTTTGAAATTTTCATAGTTCTTTTGGTGATTATGACCAAGAAACATATTTGAAACATCTTAACATTAGGAATCGCATGGGAATGAAAATTAATGTCATAACAAGATATCACTTTCCTCCAGAATAAAATTATTTTTATTAAAAAAATCATGAACAATGAATGGCAGCATGAATATATACAGAAAGAAATGTTTATACACTATTGATGGGATAGTATCAAAAAGATGTACAGATTCCTCAAGAACTAAAGTATAGTTACCATTAAGTCCATAATTTCTCTACTGTATACTTTCTCAATACCAGTTGATCCTATATTTCCTTGGTAGGTCTATATCGAGAAGACCAAAAATCACACTACAATACTGATACTTATACCAGGATGTGCATTGCAGCCCAATTCATAATTGCTAGGTCATGGAAGAAGCCGAAGTGCACATCAACCCATGAATGCATCAATAAATCATGGTACATGTGCACCATGGAATACTATACAGTCATAAAGAAAGATGGAGACTTTACCTCCTTAATATTTACATGGATGGAGCTGGAAAATATTCTTCTTAGCATAGTATCTCAAGAATAGAAGAAACAGTATTCAATGTACTCAACCCTATCATGAAACTAATTTTTAGTTATCATAGGAAAGCTATAATCCAATTTTAGCCCAAGAATATGGGGAAAGGGAAGAAGGAGGAGAGGGGAGGAAGAAGGATGGGTGGAGGGAGGGTGATTGCTGGGATCACTCCTACGATTTATCCTATAAATATACATGTGAATCTTTCTAAATGAGGAATATAAACGTCTTAACATAACAACTGTGAGAATGACAAGAAGGCTACATTGGCCAATTGGATGAAAGTATTTCAAATAGTATATGGAAACAACATACTTGACCCCATGATAGTTAATTACATAACTATGATATTAGTTGTGATAATGATATTAATGTACACAACTATGATTAAATTAAAAAATAAAAATTAAAAAGAAAAAAAATAAAAAAGAAGTTAGTTAATCAAAAAAGACAAATTCACTTAAATGCTTACTGTAATACGACTCACATTTGGAAAAAAGAAGGAATCTATGTAGTCCTTGATAATTTATGGAGAAGATGAATAAAATGTTGTATATGTATACTATGGAGTACTATTCATCCATTAAAAAATGAATGTGTTAACATTATAACTTGGTAAATGCCATGAAGTCTATGTTAACCAGTTTGATGAAAATATTTAAAATTGTATGTAAAACCAGAACATTTTACCTTCATCATTGCATTGGCATACATAGCTATGATGTATTGTAAAAGCACTGAAGCACTTTGCAAAAATCTGGATAAAACTAGAGATGATTTTCCTAAGTGAAGTGTTACAGTAATAGAAAAACATACAACACGTGTACTATATATTAAGTTGGAAACAACTTATGAGCACATAAGGAAATAAGTCATAATGCAAAGCATCTATGGAGGAAGAGGAAGGAAAACGGGAACGAACTACCCTAATTGTTATTATGAACATTATTTTGGTGATGGGCTACCTAAAATGAAGACTGAAATATTACAGTATTACACCCTCAATAGTTGTGTCATACACAATCACTCACCCCTGATACCCCTACCTTCCTCCCTCTCTCTGTTCTTTCCTTCTTCCAAAACCAACCTACTTCCCTCTCTGTTATTCCCTACCTAACCCTCTCCTTGTTCCCTCTCTCTGTTCTTTCTTTCTCTCACCTCCCTCCTTCCCTCTCTGTGCTCTTTCCTTCCCCCACCCCCACCATGTGCTAGGTCATCAACTGTCTTTATGTGAGATACATAGGATTCTTGTGTCTCCATTCTTATGATGCTTTACTAAGAATAAGGTGTTCCACTTCCATCCAGGTTATAAAGTCTCTATATTTTAAATACCTGAATAGGATTCCATGGTACAACATGGAATGGTACCACATGGTACTACAGGTTTTTAATACATTTCTGGTATGTGGGGATTTAGGCTATTTCCACATTTTTGCTGATTGTAAATTGAGCTGGGATAAACAATGTAGTGCAATTTTCCTTATGGTTAAAAAAAAAAGAAAAAATATTTTCCTTTTGGGTAGATGCCCAGTAATGGAATTAAATGATGAGATTGTAGGTCTATCTTCAGTTCTTTGAGGCTTTTCCATACTTCCTTCTAAAAAGTCTGCAGTCACAACAGCATTGGAAAGTGTTTCATTCTCTCCATATCCACTCCAGCAACTTCAGTTTTGTGACTTTGTGATGTGAGCCATTCTCGTTGTAGTTAGATGATATCTCACCGTGGTTTTGATTTGAATTACTCTAATAATGAGGAAGAAGCAACATATTTTTTATGTTTTTCAGCAATTCATCTGTCTTATTTCTGTCTTATTCTCTATTGTCTATTGATATACTTGATCCTTCGTTTTTTCATGAGGATTAATTTGAGTTCTCTATAGGTCCCTATGAAGCTTTTATGTGTTTCAAAATATACAAATATTGATACCATTGTCTATCCTGTCTATTTGCTTTGGTTCTTTTCTCTTAAGGTGTATAAAAGTTTTTCACTTTATTTATTTTTTATAGATTTTTTATTAGATCATAATTGGGTACATTAATTCTATCATAGAATACAGTGTGTAGCTTCCATATACAGTTTGAAAAACTCTCATCCAATTGGCTAACATAGCCATCATGTCTTTCTCATAATTGTTGTGTTAAGACATTTATATTCTACCTTTAGACAAATTCAAATGTACCCTAATAGAATAAATCATAGGTGTGGTCCCCACAATATCATTCTCTTCACCCATCCTCCCCCATCCCTTCCTATCCCTCACCCCTTTCCCTGTAGTCTTGGACTCCATTTGGATTATAGCTTTCCTAAGATAGCTAACAATTAGTTTCATAATAGTGTTGAGTACATCAGATATTTTTCTTCCATTCTTGAGATACTTTGCTAAGGAGGACATTTTCCAGCTTCATCCATGTAAACATGAAGGAGGCAAAGTCTCCATCTTTCTTTGTGGCTGTATAGTATTCCATGGTGTACATGTATCACTATTTATTGATCCATTCATGGGTCGATGGGTACTTGGGCTTCTTCCATGACCTAGCGATTGTAAATTGGGCTGCAATGAACATTCTTGTACAAATATCTGTATTGTAGTGTGATTTTTAGTCTTCTCAACATATGACTAACAGAGGAATTACAGGATCAAATGGTAGATCTATATTTATATCTCTGAGTGTACTACATATGATTTTTCAAAAGGGACGTATTAGTTTGCATTTCCACCAGCTGTGTAGTAGTGTTCTCTTTTCTCCACAACCCCACCAGCATCTGTGATTTTGTGATTTTGTGATATGGGCTAATCTAACTGGTGTTAGATGATATCTCAGAGTGGTTTTGATTTAAATTGATGGTGAGTTTTTTTTCACATGTCTATAGGCCATGTGTCTGTCTTCTTCAGAGAAGTTTCTCTTTAAATCTCTTGTCCACCCTGAGATGGGATCACTTGCTCCTACACTTTAGTTCTCTGTGGATTCTGTTTATAATACCTTTGTTAGAAGCAGGACCAGCAAATATCTTTTCCCATTCTGAGGGTTGTCTACCTACTTTTCTTACTATGTTCATGGCCTGTTCAGAAGCTTTTTAATTTGAAGAGGAGGTCCCGGTAGTATATTTTTGATGTTGCTTCAATTGCCCGAGGGATCCTTCTCATAAAATTTTGACCCATGGCTATTTCTTCAAGAATTTTTCCTACCCTTTCTTCTCATTTTTTTTTATAGTTTCATGTCTTAAATTTAAGTCTTTAATCCAGTGAGAATCTATTTTAGTTAGTGATGACAGGTGTGGGTCCAGTTTCAGTTTCTTGTAGGTCGCTAGCCAGCTTGTCCAGCACCATTTGTTGAATAGGGAATTTTTTTCCCCATTCAATGTTTTTAATTGGCTTCTCAAAGATCATATAGTGGTACATAGCTGGGTTCAGCTTTTGGTTCTCTATTCTGTTCCATATATCTACCTCTCAGTTTTTGTGCCAATACCATGCTGTTTTGATCACTATCGATTTATAGTATAGTCTGATGTCTGGTAGTGTGATCCCCCATGCTTTGTTTTTGTTTTGAGTATTTTCTTGGCTATTCAAGGTTTTTTCTGATTCCATATAAAATGCAGTATTATTTTTCTGAGATTTTTAAAGTATGACAATGGAACTTTAACAGGGATTGCATTGAAATTATATATTGCTTTAGGTAATATAGATAGACATTTTAAGAATATTAATTTTTACCAGCCATGAGTAAGGTATGTTTTTCCATTTGTTAGTATTTTCAGTTATTTCTTAGAGTTTTATAGTTCTCTTCATAAAGATCTTTCACGTCCTTTGTTGGGTAAACTCCCAGATATTTCATCTTCTTTGGCACAACTTTGAATGGAATAGAGTTCTTAACTGTTTTTTCAGCTTGACTATTGTTGGTATATATAAAAGCTACTGACTTATGGGTGTTGATTTTGCAACCTGAGACACTGCTGTATTCCTTGGTCACATCTAGGAGTTATGTAGAAGAGTTCCTGGTGTTTTCCAGATATATGATCATGTCATAGGCAAAGAGTGAGAGTTTGACCTCTTTAGATCTTATGTGAATACCCTTTTTTCTTCATTAATTGCTATGGCTAAGATTTCCATTATGATGTTGAAGAGCAATGGGGACAGGGGGCAACCTTGCCTGGTTCCTGATCTGACTGGGAATAGTTTCAATTTGATTCCATTCAATACGATACTGGCTGTGGGTTTGCTGTAGATGGCCTCTATCAACTTGAGAAAAAACCATTCTATGCCTATTTTCTTAAGTGTGCTAATCATGAATGGATGCTGGATATTGTCAAAAGCTTTTTCTGCATCAATTGAGAGGATCATATGGTCTTTGTTTTTTAATTTGTTTATGTGGTGGATTACATTTATAGATTTGCATATGTTGAACCAGCCTTGAGATCCT
>CAUYTI010156625.1:0-85026 GCA_963575145.1 Galago senegalensis
TCCCAGCTACTTGGGAGGCTGAGGCAGGAGACTCGCTTGAGCCCAGGAGTTGGAGGTTGCTGTGAGCTGTAATGCCACGGCACTCTACCCAGGGGGACAGCTTGAGGCTCTGTCTCAAAAAAAAAAAAAAAAAAAAGAAAAAAAAAAAAAGAAGACTGAAACTGGACCAACACCTTTCTCCTCTAACAAAAATTGACTCTCACTGGTTAAAGGATTTAAACTTAAGACATGAAACTATAAAAATCTTGGAGAGAGTGCAGGGGAAACACTTGAAAAAATTGGCCTGGGAGAATACTTTATGAGGAGGACCCCCCAGGCAACTGAAGCAACATCAAAAATACATTACTGGGATCTGATCAAACTAAAAAAGCTTCTGCACTACCAAGAACACAGTAAGTAAAGGAAGTAGACAGCCCTCAGAATGGGAGAGGATTTTTGCAAGTTATATTTCCGACAAAGGTCTAATAACCAGAATCTACAGAGAATTCAAACTTATTAATAAGAAAAGAATAAGTGATCCCATTTCCTTGTGGGCAAGAGATACGAACAGAAGCTTCTCTGAAGAAGACAGGAGCATGGTCTACAGACACATGAAAAAATGCTCATCGTCTTTAATCACAAGAGCAATGCAAACCAAAACCACTTTGAGATATCATCTAACTCCAGTAAGAGTAACCCACATCACAAAATCCCCAAACTGCATATGTTGGTGTGGATGTAGAGAAAAGGGAACATTTCTGCACTGCTGGTAGGAATGCAAGCTAGTATTTTTCTTTTGGAAAGAAGTTTGGAGAACAGTCAGGGATCTAAATGTAGACCTGCCATTTCATCCTGCAATTCCTCTACTAGGTGTATATCCAAAAGACCAAGAATCACTTGGCAACAAAGATTTTGTACCAAATTGTTTATTGCAGCTAAATTCATAATTGCCAAATCTTGGAAGAAGCCTCAGTGCCCACTGACTCATGAATGGATTAATAAATTATGGTATATGTATACCATGGAACATTATGCAGTATTCAAAAAAGATGGAGACTTTACCTCTTTTATGTTTATATGGATGGAGCTGGAAAATATTCTTCTTAGTAAAGTAACTCAGGAATGGAAAACAAAATATCAATGTGCTCAGTACTATTATAAAACCAATTAATAATCACTCATACTTTCATATGAGAGATGAATTACAACTATATCCCAGGATGAAGGAAGGAAGGGGAGGGAATGGAGGAGGGCGTTGATAGAGGGACCACACCTATGGAGCATATTGCAAGGGTACAAGTCAAAGCTATCAAGCATAGAACACAAATGTCTTAACACTGTGATTAAGTAAATGAGGTGAAAGCTATGTTATTAGTAGCATGTAAGCACTCCAATTTGTGCAAATGATCAACACATTGAATCCCACACAGACATAAATGTATTCATGATCTATGTATAGATGACTTAATAATAATATAAAAAATCCTTAGCCAAAACCAAGGCTGGGTTCAGGTGCTGGAAAGCCTACCCTAAGAACACGTTTGCACCACATTCTGCTTGTGTGTCAGTACCGTGCTGGGTATTTCTGCTTTAACATATGGAAACATCTTAAGCACAGACTCCTGCCAATGTAATGTCACTCATCTTTGTTTAGAATTAGGTTGGAAAGTAAACTGTACAAGTAATGAATTTTAAAAAATATATTATTACAGAGCAAAAACCTTCTCTGTTCCCACTTGTATTGCAAATTTATTCTCTCAAAATTATTTCATGTTCTGAATGTCACGGAGAAATTTAGTAGATCACTGAGCTGCACCCCAGAAGTGGGTTTCCAGCCATAATGTAATTGAAAGGGTCGTAATTAAGTTTCGCCATATGGGGCTGCCAGATGCCATCAACGCAATATAAGTTTGAAGAAGATATTATCGAGTGTGTCGAAGCACATTTTATAAGCAATGAGAGCTGTCATTTATGCAACAGAAATCACCATAATGTCTCATGAAATCAGGACAGCAGTAGACGGCATAGTTGTTAGAGGTTAAGGTAGAATGGGGAATCACAGTTGAACAATATCAGACTCTATATGGATATACATAAGTCAGATAATAAAGGTATTATAGTCTTCCACTCCACCATATTAATGCAATTTTTAAAGCTAACATGGCTTAAAGTTTTCATACCAGTTCATTTGATAATATAATTGGAAAGAGTTATAACTGGGATATTAGTTTTATTAACAGAAATGTCATTAAATGCAGGCAACTGACTTTTTAACCTGGGGACAATGAACAGTTTAACGACTGAAACTGCTATCCCTGAACTTTCAACTCTACAGCTCCCAAAGCTCTTGCACCCCAGTGACCAGTGTTGCAACGGATAAACTTAAAACTTGTGATCTTAAGTCTGTTCAATTGTCTGAAGGCAGGCTCAGAAGAAGAGCTCACACCTAACAAATCATATAGGAGGCATTGTTTTCACCCTCTTTAGATTAGGTTGAAGAGGGTTCTTGCACAAGCAAAGAATTCATTTGCCCTAATTGTGCATGAGGAATGGCTGTCGTCCTGTTAAATCTTTTTCAAAATAGAGACGTATCAGTCCCCTATGCCACCAAAACAATGGCGCTCCAAAACTGAAGATCCAGATCTCCAGTGCAGAGAATAATCGTGTGATCTTACTTTCCCTGAACTTGGCTGCACGGCTGTTTGCAAAATCGTGCGGATGCATGCATCTTAAAGGATAGCCTTAAATCCCCATGGCGTTGAATTTATCTCCCTTGCAGGCTAATCTGAACATGTGTATAACTAATGAAGGAAAACCAAACTCAGGTCCTTTGAATAGCGTAAGATGTGGCCAGATTAGATAAATTCAGGGAAGATGTTCCACTTAACACACAGAATTAAAACATTTAAAGGTTGTGAACACAGCCAAATACACACAAATTTGGAGCTCGGCTTCCAATGAGGAAACCCCTGTCTCCAGCCACTGGCGTAAGCTGAGGCAGCACGTTCAAGTACAGATGCACTAGCAGAGGATGGGAGGTTATGCTCACTCCCTGCTGGGTTCTTTCTGCTGCCCCATGTCTCAGCAGCATACGGACTCAGAGGTCCAAAACCAGACAGGCACATTTCCTCTTAAAATTAGTTATCCAGCTGGCAGCAGGCCCTCCTCCCACAAGAACCACTGCAACTTTGATGTGACCCAAATGACAGCTCAACTCAGAGGAACTGATGAAGTCAGCCAGCCGGACCACAGGAATACTAATTAATGTATGAGCCGCAAGACTACTTTATGTTTATCAGTGAAGCAGAATTTTATGTTTACCAGATTATTACAAATATATTTTTAAGGGCACAAATAAACTGCCAGATGCAAAGGCACACAGGGCAAGGTCTGGAAGGCTCGTGGGGGCTTCTGTCTCCTTAGAATTTGGGCACACCACCCTCCCGAGATGGGGTGAATTCCTGTTTGCCTCCCTGTAACCTCGATGTGCTCAGCTATCTGGAAACTACTTCACAGAGTTGTAAGCACAATCCTTTACAGTGATATCCCTGGCCTCCTGTACCTAGACAACTTTTTCAGAGCTTACTGAGGAATACCCCTGAGGAGCCATACCCAGTTTTATATACATCATGTTCAGTGCGGTGTCTTGACTAGCAGGTTCCAGACAAATATTGTTGAATGAAAGAGAGAAGTAGCTACATTTTTGTAATATGAATGAAAAGGGATTGAGTGAGGAGAAGACTTGAGCTTGAGTTCTAACACCACCGCTAACTGATCTGTGTCACGTGTGGCAAGTCTGTTCCTCTTGCTGGAACTTAGTTTCCAATCCCTAAAATGGGAACAATAAGGCCTTCCCCATCTTCTCCGCAGTTATCAGGATGAAATGGAAAGGCTGGCGGCTTCTCTAAGGAGGAGCATGAGATCTAATGGGACTCCTGTGTCCATAGTGGGTTGTCCTAGGTAAGTCACCGAAAGGTCAGCATCTGGTTCCCGTGTCACCTGTAGACCAGACACACTTCTTTACCTCTTCAGCTTCCATAAGAGGACCATTCCAATGTAGGAAAGTGTTATAACCTCTTTATTTATTTAAAAATATTTTAAATTTTGAAATAGTTTTAGACTCACAAAGAAATTGCAAGAAACAGCAGAGATCCCGGGTACCTTCCACCTAGTTTCTCAGAATGACAACATATTCCTTATAACTGAGGCACAATGACCAACCCAGGAGATTCACCTTGATGTGAGACTAGTTACTGATCTACAGACATCGGTCACGTTTTCCAGTTATTCCACTAATGTCTTTTTTTTGGTCCTGGATTTTTTGAGGATCCCACATTGCATTTAGTTGTCACATGTCCTGAGCCTCCACCAATCTGTGAAAAAGTATTTCACAGATAGATACTTTAAGATTATGAAACTATCATGTTTCTTGTCATACTTTTGGACACTAATTTTAATATCTGTTGATGATTCTTAAATTATTAATATGGTGTTTGATAAATTGTGATTTTTCTATTTCCACAATTCTTCTTACATTCATCAATTGGGA
Source organism: Galago senegalensis (assembly GCA_963575145.1). Taxonomy (NCBI): domain Eukaryota; kingdom Metazoa; phylum Chordata; class Mammalia; order Primates; family Galagidae; genus Galago; species Galago senegalensis. The sequence continues at coordinate 4,529 of CAUYTI010156625.1, forward strand.
TTCTACATAAAGTATGGCTATTCCTTTGTCCCCATTCATCTGTGTATTCAAATTATTTATTTGTTTTGGCATGGACACACAGATATTTATTTTATTCTATGGAATGTAATATATTGATATCATTATTTATTTTCCAAATTGTTCTAGATTAGTTATGACCATTTTTTTTTTTGAGACAGAGTCTCACCTTGTTGCCCTGGGTAGAGTGCTGTGGCACCGTAGCTCACAGCAACCTCAAATTCTTGGGCACAAGTGATCCTCTTGCCTCAGCCTCCCAAGTAGCTGGGACTCATGCACCCACCACACGCATGGCTATTTTTAGAGATGGGGGTCTCACTCTTCCTCAGACTGGTCTCGAACTCCTGAGCTCAGGCAATCCACCCCTCTTGGCTGTTATGACCATTTTAGACTCACACAAATTAACTCACATAGATCAGGGTTTTGCCAAAAATCAATCCATCCAAAGAAATGCTTGCTTAAAAAATGTGGCACACAAGAAAAATTAAAATGAGTGCTTAGAGAAGGAAAACCATGTGGGACGTCAGGGGACACATCTGAGGTCCAAGAGTGAAGACCAAGGACTTGTGAGCATACAGAATGCCTTAAAAACACGAATCTGTGTAAAAGGATTGGTGTGATCGTCTGCCTGTCACACAGAGGTTTAACGTTACACAAGTTAGATGCTGAATATCCCCGACATTCTTACTCTGGCTCGAGATTTGGGTATCTGGAAATTGACAAGAAGGGTGTTCAGGGACACATATGTCACTGGATCATTTCAATATTCATTGCCAATATACAGATGCCAATTAAAAAGTATTGCAAGTTCAGTAATATAGCTCATTAAGTGTGTGTGTGCGTGTGTATGAGTGAGAGAGATAAAGAGAGAGAGGTCATCAATAAATCACCCTACTTAAAAAAAAAAAAAGATAACTTTTTTTTGTTGGGCAATGCCTGTAGCCCAAGGAGTAGGGCGCTGGCCCCATATACTGGCGGTGTGGAGGGTTCAAGCCTGGCCCCAGCCAAAAACTGCTAAAAAAAGAAAAAAAAAGAACTTTTTGAAAACAGGTAAAATCAACAATCAACCTTGAGTATGATTTGTCAAACACAAACCCCTATGTAACAGAAAGGAGATGATATTCTTTTTTTTTTTTTGTATGAGTCTTTCTATGTCACCCTTGCTAGGGTACCATGGCATCACAGTTTACAGCATCCTCAAACTCTTAGGCTTAAGCGATTCTCTTGCCTCAGCCTTCCAAGTAGCTGGGACTACAGGTGCCCACCACAACACCCTACTATTTTTTTGTTATTGCTGTCACTGTTGTTTAGTAGGCCCTGGCTGAGTTGGAACCCACCAACCTCAGTGGATGTGGCTGGTGCTCTTAGCCACTGAGCTACAGGCACCTTGCCAGGAGATGATATTCTTTTACTCATGTTTTTTCATGAAATTATTTGTTAATCATATAAATTAATATTTTGAATGTTTAATACGTCCCAAGCAATGTACAAACACATGAGCATATGAGGAACAATTACATACTGTCCTCAGTAACCTTGCAGGTGAGTGTGACTGAAGTCCTTTCAAAAAACCAGTCTTAGGAAAAGCTCTAGGCTTCACTAGTAAAAGGGAGGGTTGTTCTTATGTCTCCTGGGTTCTGTGTAGCACTGAAGTCATTTGATAATGTGATCAACTAACTCGATTATTCAAAGGTTGCTGTTCAATGTGCCTTTCTCTCAAAACACGCTAATGAGTAATAGGTACCCTTCACTATAAAACCTCTGTAGCTGTTTAAATATCCACTGGCTCTCCCAGAGCTGACTGACTCCCTGTGGGCAGAGGAACCCCATTGACAGAGGGTCACCAACTCCATTTTTCACGTGGTGATTTATACTTGGGACACAATGAAAACTCAGGCTCAGAGTGAGCTGAGGCTCAGAATAGATTATTTTAAAGTATGAGGCAGAAAGCTGGTTTTGTTGATATCCAATCTACATAATTTTAGGGGTGGGCTACACGTGACTTCCGCGGGTACGACTACCATATTAACTACAAGGGGCATGTACTTGCCCCATACCTTCCAGAATAATAATGATGCGTTATCATGTTACTGGTGGTCAGCTATGTTTATTTGGAAGTTTAATTAAGAAAGTGATTTCAGAAAATCAGCAAGACCTACTCGTTTTAGCCACTAATAACATGCATTTTAGGTTCATTAACCTAAACCCAAACTATTTTCAGTAGTATCAGAATCTGAGAGATTACAGGGAAGAAAGTAGAAAACAAATGAAAACAAAGATATTTTTTAAAGGCTTTTTGTGTTGTAATGTCAAAGTCACGTCTTACATTTATTACAGTTCCGAGCATGTGATACTGGTCTGCATTGTACCAAGTTCCAGTACCAAATGCCGGCTTCTTATGGTATCCATGTCCCAACATCGTAACCTAAAATAACAGATCTTTTAACAAGAGCATAGCTATACCAAGCTCCTCTGAAGTAGTCTAAGACTGTCATTTATTTTCTTAAAACAAGAACTGATTTTCCTTGTAAATTGACTTTGAAATATTGAATCTGCCAGTATCCTTGGTTACCCCAAATGCGGATGGAGCTGTGTTGCAGATGAAAGACCTGAAATTATTCTAAAAGAAGGTCAGACTAGAGAGATCATGACAGGGCCACGTGCTTGCTCTCAGCGTTTTCATTAGAAAGAATTCCCAAACTATTATCCTGAACATACAGATCATGAATGAAAGTGTATCATTTTTCCCATACAGATAAACTTAGGAAATGTTGATAAGGAGTTATATGTCAATGGTTATATTGAGAGATACGACCCAACAAACCATTAGGATTGTCAAAAGACTGAAATAAAAGTCAAAAAGGAATTAGATTTGTTGAGTGAATGTGTTTGGGAAATATCAGATCAGACAACAGAATGGCTCATTAAGCTGCCTGAGGCTGCAAGGAGTTATCAGAGATATTTGTGAACAGCAAGAAAAGCAACAACAACAGAAAAATGTCAGTTGGAAAGCTGACTAGATGGCCTGTTAGTAGAGAAAGAAAAAGTGTTGGGGGAGATCCAAGAAGCAAGCAGCTTGGGGCAGACACAGGCAAGGACAGTTCAACTTAACCCCCCAGGGTGGGCATGCAGACCAGCAAAGACCGAGAAATCCTAAAGTGGAAAAAGCCAAAAGATGTAGGTGCTCAAATCTGGGAACCCTACCGAGTGGCAGCCTGAAAAATGAGCTGTGCCAGAGCCAACGAACAGGTGTGTTTAAGTAACACCCTGTCCTGATCACATCCCTACCAAAGGTTTTCCTTCTAAAGAATTTTGTCTGATCAGTAACATTCCCATTCAGAATTTGCACTGTGGATTTCTTTAAAGTCAAGCCATAAATGCTAATGTTATTCTGTGTTGACATTTAAAATATTCAAATTTGAGCAGCTTCATACACAACAGAAAACACAGCTTTATGGTGGAACCTGCGACTAAGGAAAATGTATGCACCGTGGAGGTAAATAGGGTGCTCATTGCTTAAGGATTTCACTGGCATGAACACTCAGAATGCTTGTAAACATTTTATAATTACAGACCAGCAGTGGGCTTTAAGAAGCACTTGTATCGATTACTACAGCTGCATCGCAGTCGCCAGGTCTGGCTGTAACCATGTGGTGCCGTTGGCTGATGAACTTTCACTTCCCCTATTTCTGGGATCTGTGACATCCTGTGGTGATTCTAACCCACATCCTTTCTCCCTCTCGAATTTCATGCCTAATGAACTGATATGGAAATGATTGCAGAGCTCACAAATTCTTGAACTGGATAAAACAAAGGTAAATGTGGCATAACTGAGTCTCTTCCAGCCACAGTCACTGGGAGTATAAATATTCCTCTTGGAAAAGGAGCTTGAAGTAAGGTTAATACATCATTTTGCAGAGCAGAGCAACTTTTTAAAAAAGTTATGGGCTACCAAATGTCTTTAAAATTAAGTCCAAAGTCATGTACCCAGAGGAGCACTCTTCCAGGCACACACCCTGATGCTTCCTCCGGGAAGGAAGCAGCAGGGTCCGCACATCATCACTCCGCAGGTGTTTTCACACACGCACTTCAGCCTGAAGACACTGAAAGTCTCCTGATACAGTCCTCACTCCTCAGCTATTATTCCAGTGACACTGGTTCTCCACAAGAAAAAGCCTCAGCCCGACTGAGGAACATGAAACATCATTCCGCATCAAAATAGCCAGTCAGCAGTGGGAAGTGGACGTGACCTGCAAGTTTAAGAAAGGTCGCAGGACTTACTGTGATGCCCACATCACGGGCAGGTTTAAGACAGGCCGCAGGACTTACTCTGATGCCCACATCATGGGCAGGTTTAAGACAGGCCGCAGGACTTACTCTGATGCACCTCCCTCACCACCCCACACTCATAGTCTTCAGAGGGGCCCAGGAATTTTGAGAATCACTGTTATAAAAAAAAATGTGAGAGTTGTGTTTTGAGAAAGGCCTGGAGTCTCCTGGCATTTATTGAGCACCTATTGGAGACCAGGTACTTCCTATATTTTCTTTCATTTATCTACTCACAGTATCATGAAAAAGGAAACTTGCAAAAGAGGAAACAAAAGTTCATTTACTTAACAAACGTTTATTAAGAATCTACTTTTTAATCAAGCACTATTCTAAGCGCTGGAGCTAGATCAGCAGATAAGACAGACAATGTACCTTCTTTCAAAGCTTACCATCTAAGGGCCCACCCAAGTCAGGTCACCCAACATGAAGATGGGATTTGAAACCCAGGTACCACACCGCACTTCCATACCAGAGGCCCTTCATCATACATCCGCGTCTGGACATCCGGCTTTCCGTAAGCACCGACATCCAAGACACACCATGTTCCCCCTTCCAGCAGATAGCACCTACTGTGTGCAGGGCAGACGAGGGCCTGCCGTCTCAGAGCACACATCCAGCTAATCAATGGATAGCACCTACTGTGTGGGGGGGAGCAGACGAGGGGCTGCCCTCTCAGAGCACACATCCAGCTAATCAATGCACAGGATAGCACCTACTGTGTGTAGGGCAGACGAGAGCCTGCCCTCGCAGGGCACACATCCAGCTAATCAATGCACCGGATAGCACCTACTGTGTGGGGAGCAGACAAGGGCCTGCCCTCGTAGGGCACACATCCAGCTAATCAACGCCCAGCTGACCGTCTACTGCAAACTGCGGTAAGTATAATGAAAAAGTCATGGAGTGCTGAAGAAAAGAATAACGTATGCTAATTTTAGATGAAGGGGGACCAGAGAAAGCCTCTCTGAGTAAGTGCTATGTAAGTTGAGAGTTGAAGGGCAAACAGGAGCTCAGGAGGGGAGCTGGATTTCAGTGGAGGGAATAGTGTGAAGGCCTGAGGGCAGACTTTGTGATTTCAAATAACTGAAATAATTCAGAGAACAAAGGGAAATGGGGCTGGCATAGGGTGCAGGGGACAGGTCAGACAGGGCCTTCCAGGCAGCCAGGATGTTGCATTTTCTCCCAAATGCAGCAGGTACAATTGGAGAAGCTGATATTTACAGAATGGTGTTTGACAGCCTAGACTGGAAGCCTAGTATAAATTGTGGGGTTACAGTACCCATCTAGGAGATAGGTGGATGCATGGCTGGTGGTAGACAGTAAAGGAGCAGTCAGACTGTGGATATACTTATCTAAGAGACCACACGGACACGACCCAGGTAAGGGAAAGGAAAGATGAGTCAGGTGTCTTCTGATCAAGGGGATGGGTAGAGGGGCCTTTGTGAAGAAGAAGGTTGGCCCAAGAAGGGTGGGACAGGAGGTCAGAGATTTTGTTTGGGGTAGGTGAGACACCCACTTGGAGAGTTAAGGAAGTGGTTGTATAAGTTTAGGGTTCAGAGCACAGATCTGGGGTAGAGATAGAGCTGGGAGCATGTTGAGCTGTCAGATTGGATGAGATTTCTGGGGCAGTGTTTAAAAGAGAAGAAGGCCTGTAGCAAAGCTCTGGGAAACCCCAACACAGGCAAGACCCAGGAGGAAGGGGAGAGAGGATGATCTTCCCTGTGTGCTCAGCGCCTGGCAGGGAGCAGGGACAGACGGCCATTTATTACTAACCTAGACGTGCACCTGCACATTAGCTTCTCCTAAATAATAACACAACAGCTGGGAACAATACCATCTGGGCTGGAATACAGGTGTGAGGTGAGATCATATGAACTGCCTTTTACTGGGAAGTCAAAAATAGTGAAATATTGGCAATTTCATAAAATTCAGTTTCATATAACACAATTTGGGACAGTGTCCATTTACATTGTGGAACAGAACATAGTTCTAAAATGACGCTTTTCACACATGGTGGGCAATCTTTTTTTAATATTAGAGGCTTCTTTATTACCTTAGATGCTGGAAAAGATAATTAGAGCAAATCAGACCCTCTATTGCTGCCTACCTCTTACCATTTAGATTTATCCTGACAAATAACAGCCAGAAATGTCAGTGAAAACCGACCACCATGTTCTCACTGCCAGTAACATGAGTATTATTCCCTGATAAACACACACAGATGTGGAGCACTGAAAATTTAACATATTGCAAAGTTTTCATCTGGATTAAGAAAAATCTCTGCTTCTTACTCTTTGCTACGGGGACAAAGCAGTAAAAGGAATTTAATGGAGATGGTTATGCTTTATAACAGGAGTCCTCAAACTGCGGCCCACCTAGGACATTTATCCAGCTTGCGGTGTTTTTGCTGCCGCTGCCTGTCCTGCTTAGTAGCCGACTCGTCCTGGGGCCCAGAGTCCGGCTCTCCAACAGTCTGAGGGACAGTGAACTGGCCCCCTGTTTAAAAAGTTTGAGGACCCCTACCTATAATTTAATCTTAGCTTGTACATGCTAAGCTTCAAGAAGCTATTCTGATATAATTTGAGTTCCTTTGTATAATTACAAGTCTACCTCATTGTACTAAAAAGACATATCCCCCAAATTATGTTAATAATTGAATGGCCCAATTTACATCCACGAAAGGGCTCTGATTTAAAGTTCTAACAAACTCAGAAGGCTACAGTGCCTTAGCAGATAAAATGAGGGCGTGAATTTGGTTAGCATAATAGAGAATAGTGGGGTCTGTGGCAACTGAAGAGGGTATTCCTCACCTAAAAAATAAAAACTATTTAGAATACAATTCTATAGAGATGAGTTCAAGCAGGAGAATTTCATTACGGCAAGCTGCCAGTTTGAGATTCCTGATTTTAAGTAATATTGCAGTGATTTTTTTTTTTTGTATTATCACTGAACATTCTCTACTTTTGTGTGAAAAAAGAATTTTCATAGACAGATTCCTTTTATCTTTATAGGGTTCAAACCCATGATTGTAACTGTCCTAAGTTTTCATTTGAAGAATATGAGAGAATTCATAGTTTCAGCATGCAAGGTGCACAGTGCGTAGTAACTGTAGCCCATCCCACAAAAATGCACCCAGTCTTCTGGGTCCTTCTGCGGTAATGATCACACTGCAGAATCTCAGTTCAGCTAGAATCAAATGCAGTCCTGGTCCCATCTGGTGCCACCTGAGATAAACTGTATCACTTCTGCGAGTCACTTTCCTCCTCTGTGAAACTGGGATTACAATGGTACTTGTCTCATAGGACTCTTACAAAAATTCAGGAGGATAATGTGTGTATGTGAAGATACTATTGTTTGGGGCGTAGTAAAATTGTTGTCTCAAGAAACCGTGGCACAGATTTCCCTCTACGTGGTACCTACTGTTTCCTTAAAATCTTTAACTTTCTCTTTCCATAATGTTAAGGGCATCCACAGGATGTACGGACAAGTACCAGGAACACAGCTCAATGCTGTCTTTTCTATTTCATTAATATCTGGGTACCATCATCTTGCTCTTATTTTCCAGTGCCAAACTGCATGACCTTAAAAAGAATATAAATGTCTTAACACAGTAACTAAGAAAATGCCCTGAAGGCTATGTTAACCAGTTTGATGAAAATATTTCAAATTGTATATAAAACCAGCACATTGTACCCCACGATTGTATTAATGTACAGAGCTATGATTTAATTTAAAAAAAAAAAAAGGACTTCTTGTGAAGCTTCCTAAAGTCAGTCTGGAAGGGAGAAGGCTTAGAAGATGCACGCTCCATCAGTTCACATGCACACTTTGAAAACCACCATTTCAACGTTGACCATTATTTTAGGTATTTGTGTAAAATATATGTGTTTTTACAGAGGAAAGCAAAGCTTTGGTTTCATAAATTCCTCTGAAAATTTACTTCTTCAGCACCAAAATTTCTGTTTATTTTGAAAATGTGTGTGAAACTAAGAAAAAAATACGTAGAACGGAAAACTGGAAATGGAACAGTTTATCCTCTCCGTAGTGCCTGGAGTTCATCTTTCTGGACTTACCTGGCCCTGTCTTCACTCATCCAGCTAATCCTGGCTGGGCACCACCCCGCCCCACGGCTCCTGTGTCCCTGGACTTCCTGACACACCAGGGCACGGCCTTTCAGACCACTGCGCTGTTGTACTTCCACGGTCCTCCCCTCCATCTTTGGTTTATATAATTGAATCACTGCTAATTTGTCTAAACATACAAATTAAATAGCATTAAATAGGAAATTAAACAGTTAATTACAAGTAAACAGGCTCTAAATAAGGGCTGGAGGCGCTAATAGATGACTAAAGTGCATTTTACAGTCAGGGATTTGGCTGAATTTGCCAGTTTACTTCCTGCATTCTAAGGTGTGTTTTGGGGGGATTTCTGGATCTATTTAATAAATGAGGTCTACCTGTTAAAGGTTTTCATTTACATGTCATTTTAAAGGGGAGGAAAGAGGAAAATATTACTTAAAATATCAGCTGGTGAGCTATTATATTTAAAGCAAAACCAAGTTTATGGTTTTAAGCCCACAGCCTTCTAGTCACATGACCGTCTTGTATCAAGATAGCAATTACCATGGGGTAGCTTGTCATACACGATTAAAGGTTCTCGGCAATGAATACTCACCCTAGATAGCTAGCTGGATGTTACGTCTGTCTTAATATCTTTTGTGGCAGTTAAGAGATAGGAATCAATTATGGGAAGAGATAAAAGGAAGGGGACGGGAATGTAAACCAAAGTGACAGCAACGGTGACAAAAACCCCAAGGCTGAGAAGAGAGGAAATGAGACGTGGTGTTTTAATCAAGGGTGACGTCCTTAATCTACAAGCAAAGTGAGAATTTTAAAATAGTTACGTCCAATGTCTCAACAGGCCCTTATTTCTTATAACGTGAAGCAAATTGTATGCAGGTGAATGAACACAAACCTGTTAGGATAGAATGCAACAACTTATGTCTCAGCTGATTCATAATTGTTACATTTTTAAGGTTCCTAAACTTACATTTTTATTGTTGTAAAAACCACATGACAATTTTTGCAACTTAACCATTTTTAGGTATATACATTGTCACTTTTTGAACTACTTTATTCATTCTTTCCTTCCTTCTCTCTCCCTTTCTTTTTTCTTTCCTTTTTTTTTTGAGACAGTCTTACTCTGTTGAGCTGCCTGTGTCATCACAGCTCACAGCAATCTCCATGTCCTGCTGTCTCCGCTTCCCAAGTAGCTGGGACTACAGGCACCCCCACAAGGTCCAGCTAAGTTTTTGTATTTTTGGTAGAGATGAGGTCTTGCTCTTGCTCAGGCTGGTCTGAAACTCCTGAGCTCAAACAGTCTTCCTGCCTCCAGCTCCCAACGGTCCTGGTCCTAAGATTACACTGTGAGCCACCGTGCCCAGCCTATTCTTTCTTTTTTTTAACTGGTCAGACGCACAACTTCCTTAGTTGTCTTGGTCAGTTTTTTTCCCCTACCTTACCTTGGGGTAACAAACTCAAATGCCTACAGAGGCCAAGGAGGCCAGGGAAATGACCCAAACTAGCCCAGTATAAAACAACAGAGCCCACCTGGCAGTGACCTTGGAAAACTGGCATTCGAGTACAGTCAACACACATGCACAGGCTACTGTGGGCTGACTGCTGACCTCATTCGACACACATGCACAGGCTACTGCGGGCTGACTGCTGACCTCATTTGTAAGCCCTGAGGGGCAGCTAATTTAGGGACAAAACATGTTAATTGTGTAACTCAAATTTCCCTTGCATCTGCCACCTCTGGGCCCCTGTCATCTCTTCTGCTCCATCTCAAGTCCATTTGTAGCCTTTCTTTATTTATAACTCGGTGTATCTATTTACTTTTTTCAACTGAATCTAGAGCCTACACCTACGGCCATGTTTATACTTCTTTTTTTGATTGTTTTATGTGTTTTAGTTCTATTTAACCGGTATAAGTGGGCTCACGGCTGTTAAATCTTCACTGAAGTTTACGTCTTTACCAAGATAAAGCGGCTTCTTTGAACCAAATTAAAGCTTTATTTCTTGAATTCTGTCTTATCTATCCATCTTACATTTTTAAAAATTATTTTTGGTATTGCTTTGTCATCCTTTTACGTTAAACTAGTGTTATTTTGCTGAACTTCATCTCTTTTAAACATTAAATAGTTGACTTTTCTTTTTCTACCCAGTGTGGCGCTTTTTATGTTTCAGTAATGGACTAGAGATACGGATAATTGTGATATATTTGTTTAGCGTTTTGTCATCCTATTCTGAAGATTCTTGTTTCTTTTTCTTTTCGCTTTGTTCATATTTCTTTTGTTCATTCTTAAATACGGTGTTCTACGAATGTGATGAGTAAAACAAAGAGACGTCTCATGATAAGCTGATGTTTCCATTCCCTTTATTTTTATCTGCATGGAGTTATTTAGGCTTACCCCTCCCTCTTCACGTTAAAAGTGAAAAACCACAAAAAACTTAGCACAGTGCAGCTATGTGTTGGCCCCGCTTTGTTAATTTTGCCTGGTGAGCTAAAGATAAAAAACAAATAATATTTCCCCCTATATTATATTTATCTGCTAGTCTGGGCTTCTTATAATTCATTCATCTAGAACTCTTGCCTATATTTTTAAAATTATTTAAATTATAGTCACTTAAAAATAGCAGCTTCATTGAAACATAATTCACATGCTGTAAAATTTACCCTTTTCAATTGTACAATTCAGTGGTTTTTAATATGTTCATAAAGCTGTGTGGTCCTAACTACTATGTAAACCTAGAAGTGATGGACACTGAGGCGCTTCCACTTCAGGGCTACTAATAATCATTCTGCTGTGGACATTCATGTACAAGCTCTCGTGCACACATATTTCATTCAGTTCTCTCCGGCAGATGCTAAAGCAGAGTGGACGGGTCATATGCTGACTCTGTGCTTAACGCTTTGAGGATTGGCCAAACTGTTCTCCAATGTGGCTGCACCATTTTGTAATCCTACCCAAAACTTAGGAGAGTTCCAATTTCTCCACATCTTTATCAATGCTTGCTAATGCTACACTTGTATTTTTTTTTTAAATTTTAGCCATCCTACTGATGTAAAGTAGTATTTCATTGTGGTTTTGATTTGCATTTCCCTAGTGACTAATGATGCTGTATATCTTCATGTACTTATTGGCCATTTTGTATCTTGTTTGGAGAAGGAAATGCCTATACCAATCCTTTGCCTATTTTTTTTTTTTCTGAGATGGAGCCTTAAGCTCTTCCCCTGGGTAGAGTGCAGTGGCATCACAGCTCACAGCAACCTCCAACTCCTGGGCTCAAGTGAGTCTCCAGCCTCTGCCTCCCAAGTAGCTGGGACTACAGGCGCCCGCCACAATGCCTGGCCATTTTTTGGTTGCAGTCATCATTGTTGTTTGGTGGGCCCGGGCTGGGGATTCGAACCTGCTACTTTAGGTGTATGTGGCTGGCGCCTTAGCCAATTGAGCCACAGGCGCTGAGCCTTTGCCTATTTTTAATTGGCTATATTTTGATTGTTAAGTAAGAGTTATGTACGAACTTTGGATGCAAGTCTCTTCCCAAGGGTTTGCTTTGCAAATATTTTCTCCCATTCTCTGTCCTGTCTTCTCACTTGATTGTGTCCTTTGAAACACCAGGTTTAAATTTGATAAAGTCAAATTTACATTTTGTCTTGTACTTTTTGTGTCATATCTAAGAAACTATTGCCTAATCCAAGGTAATGACAATTGACTCCTATATTTTCTGTTAAGATTTTTATAGTTTTAGCTCTTACCTCTACACCTGTGGTCATTTTGAACTATAATTTTGTATAAGCTGTGAGGTAGACAGCAATTCTATTCTTTTGCTTGTGGATATCCAGTTGTCTCAATATTATTCGTGGAAGATCGTCTTCCCTTCATTATACTGTCTTGCCAACATCAATTTGCCGTAATTGTTAACAGTTGGTTTTTGGCCTCTCCATTCTAGTCCACTGATACATACATGTCTAAGTTTCTTGAATTTCCCCATAAATGTTAAAACCAGTTTGTCAATTTCTACAACGATTTTGAAGCTAATATTTTGATGCATTGAATTCATAGATTAAATTGGAAAATGCTGCCATCTTAACAACATTAGGGCTTCCAGCCTTTCAATTTATTTAGGGCTTCTTTAATTTCTTGCAGTGATGTTTTGTTCATTCTTTGGTATTTGGTATACAAATCTTGAGACTTATTTGTTAAATTTTGGTTTTCGATGTTCACTCTTAGTGTATACAAATACATTTGACTTGTCTATATTGATCTTGTATACTACGATCTTGCTGATTTTTTTTCTTTTGGGGGGCAGTCTTTTGCTCTGTCACTGGGTAGAGGAAAGTGGGGCAGTGGCCTCATTATAGCTCACTGCAAGTGAACTTTCTGCCTCAGTTTCCCAAGCAGCTGGAACTATAGGTTTCTGTCATGACACTTAGCTAATTTTTTTTTTTTGTAGAGCTGGGCCTTGCTCTTGCTCAGGCTGGTCTTGAACTCCTGAGCTCAAGCGATCCACCCATCTCAGCATCCCAGGGTGCTAGGATTACAGGTGTGAGCCACTGCACCCAGCCTGTTTATTACTTCTAATAGTTTGTGTGGATTCTGTAGAGATGATCTTCTATACAGGATCATTTCAGCTATGAATACAGATTTGCTTTCCAAGTTAGGCATTTTTTCTTTTTTGTGACTAATTGTCCTTGCTAGAACCAGCGGCACAGGGTAGAAAGGAAGTGTCAGAGCAGACACCTTTGTCTGATTCCTGCTCTAAAGGAGAAATACTCCACTTTTCACGATTAAAGATGTTAGCTGGGGGCTTTTGCAGTTGTAAGTCATCCTGTTGAGAAAGTTCCTTTCTCTTCTTAGTTTGTTGAATGTTACCATGAGAATGTGTTAGGGTTTCTTTCAAATATTTTCCTTCTATTGAGATGTTCACATGTTCTTTATTCCCTTGATATGCATATTACATTAATTTTCATGTCAAATTCTGTGCATTCCGGAATAAATCCTACTTGGTCATGGCATGTACCTCATTTCATTTGTTGCCAGGTTTGGTTTCCTGGTATTTTGTTGAGCATTTTTGATTCTATATTTGGATTTTCTATTTCTTAAGTCGGTTTCAGTTGTGTCTAACAATTTTTAGGTTATCTGATTTGTTACTAATTGTTCATGGTGTTCTCTACTTATCTTTTTTTTATTATTTCTGTAAGATTGGTGGTGTCCAATCTTTATTGTATTTATGTGGACACTTAATTATTTTCCTTTACGTCACGAGAAAATACCTTAATGTTTTTTTCAAATTGATAGCATGGCTTCCTACAATTCTGATATGCTATTCAGTCTTAATTAACTATGTTGTAAAGTACAGCATTACTTTTTCATATCAGGTTGTTTGGGTCTAACACGAATTTTATTGTCCTTTTACAATATTTTGTAAAAATTTTGTATCTTGAAAGCTTCATACAATTGGTGATATCCTTTCTACTTTCCTGAACATCATTTTTGTTGGGTGGGGGGACTTAAATTCAGAGCTTCAAATACTCATTTGAATCAAAAGTTATGGTTCACTTAAAATAATAAAATCTAATATTTGATAAAATAACATTTAATGAGCATTTAGTACATGCTACACAGTAAGTAATGCACTTGATGTGAGATCTCCTTATAGTGACATAAACTGCCTTTAAGATAAGTTACATATCACAAGACCAAGATATAGAGAGACTAAGTCACACGGTCAATATCATATGTGTGTAGCTGCCAATTCTGAAACAAAGGTTTGGATACAGTTTTGTCTGACTCCAGAGCTGACGCCCTTAAGCAGTGATTGACAAACTTTATTTAAAAGGGCCAAGCAGGAAATATTTCAGGCTTTGGTTTTCATAATCATGACTCAATAGTGAGATGGCAGCCTTAACAATGCACAAGGTAGGAAATTGTCTTCCAATAAAACTTTATTTATAAAGAAAAGGGTAGAGGAATTGCAGACCATAGCTTACCATCCTCTGCAAATAAGCAATATTCCTTTCTGCCCTAATCTGATGATCACATAGATCAATTTCTTTTGTTTCTAGAATCCTATCATCGTAACTATTATGTCATAGTCTTAAGTTATGCCCTTGTTTTTATATAAATGTGTCTCACAATGTCTTCTTTGGTTAACTATATTGATTAAAATATTATGCCAAACAGTAAGTGATTTTATATGTTTTGTTATATCTCTCTATAGTGCCCAAGCCTATGAAAGATTGCAGAAGAGTTTGGAAATTTTTGTGTGGCTCTCTTTGGAGAGCCTTGTTCCAATAAACCCACTCCTCTAAGAGGATGTAAGAGAAATGCAAAAATTGGGCAATAAAGTTGTCAATGTGGAAATGCAGAGACAAGAACAATATAGACAGCCTCCATGGTCAACGTCCTCGATTACGGCAGCAGTTCTCAACCTGGGGGTCGTGACCCCTTTGGGGGTGGGATGACTCTTTTCACAGGGGTCGTCTAATATCAGATATTTACATTACGATTCATAACAGTATGAGGTATCAACAAAAATAATTGTATGGTTGGGGGTCACTGTATTAAAGTGAGGAACTGTATTAAAGGGTAGCAGCATTTGGAAGGTTGAGAACCACTGGATTACAGCCTTTTTGGGCAACAGGAAAAAAAAAACAATCAATGCTCTTGTTTCCAGTTCCTCAGTTTCAATTTTCTCCTCAGGCTTTCTCATCTCAGGGAATCATAATTCATTACAACTGTAAGTCCAAGGTGGGCCACTGTAAGCATGAGTCATGATAGGTAATAACTGCTCTAAGGATGTTGATGAGATCTTTTACATTTAACAAATGGATAATATGATGAATTACATTGTCCAGGTAACAAATTTTTAGAGTGAGTTTCCCTCTAGGGGAACAATGGCTTATTTTGCTTTCTTAGGCAGCTAAGCAAATCTTCTTAAAAGGAGCCCTAATACTCAATTTTTCTTTTATTTGTATTATAGTCATATTCTTGAATGCCATCTATACAGAGAGACTCTTGAATACTTTTCATTTTGAAGCAGATTTACAATACAAACACCAAGTTTCACAGAAAAGTACACAAAAGATATGATGCCACCCAGAGGCACCATCGGTCTGAGGAAAGACGCTGCCCAGAGACTTGGAATGTGGCCATCACAGAAGTGAAAACCCAACCAGGGAAACTTAGAGTTTGCGAAACAAACAAAAAAGGCACCAAGTTAGTCAAACTGAGCAGGAATAAAATATAAAGTTAACACAGTTTTCATCATGGCCAAAATTACTAATGGTTACCCCATGGTCATCCTGAAACCACTGTTCTCTCCTGTCCCATCTTCTAGAGGCCAAAAGTCACTGGTATCTCAAAATCTCTTAAAGCAAGAGACAGATGCATAATGCAGGTCGGGTAGTGCACAGCAGACGTTTGCTGGTGGTCTCTGCTTTTATTTAATATTTCCTGAGTAAAAGATGAATCCCTATTGTTTTACGTCATTGTGCTGAAAGCACTTCTGATTTTTAAGTTGTCAATTACGTAACGTAGTAAAAATTTGCTTTTAAAATAATCCTGGATAAAATTTCTTAATCTTTTAGAATGTTTAATTTTGTATTACTAATTATTTGTAAAATCTTCTGTTATTTTACAAAATATAAATAGTTATTAGGCCTTCATAATTTTGTTATTGGCATTTTAAAAGAATATATCAGAGACTTTGAAATACAGAAAAAAATCACTTTATTGACTTCGTTTTGATTTAGTTAATGGAACTTGTGTTCAAGATTTCATAATATAATTTTTAAAAAGTTTGTTAACTTACCAAAATAAAAAATTGTACCAGTGTTATGTGGCTGTGAAACTGCGGGTACTGCACCATCTCGGGTAAGCCCAAGGAAGGATGAGGTCAGATACCAATCAGCCTGCTTTACACACAAAGCAACGGAGTTCATCTCTGTGAACAGTTTAGGACACTAGACAGTGGTTTCTTACTGGAAGGCTAAATATGCCTCAGAAACACTAACAGTTTCAATTTCTCCAAATTGGTTTGTGAAGCACACAATAATGACACCCTCCGGTAGACTCCAGTCTACTGTCCCAGTGATGTGGGAGGCTGAGGCAGGAGGCCTGCTTCAGGCCAGATGTTCAAGACCAGCCTGGGCAACATAAGATCCTCCTTGTCTCTAAAATAATAACTTAGCTGTTTCTGGCATCTGTAGTCCCAGATAGTTGGTAGCCTGGGGCAGGAGAATTGGTGGAGAATAAACATCTGAAGCTGTGGTGAGCGACAGCTGCACCACTGCGTACCAGTCTGGGGACAGGGATGAGCCATCTCTCCAAATGCCAGCCAACCCAAAACCACACCATGGATGCCACAATCACGGATTTATTTCAAGTGAATGGCAAAATTCATACATTGTAATACAGTGTCCTAGCATAGTGCTGAAAAGTGGAAAAACAGTAAAATTAACTTGCTCTCCCAGTTAGAGTAGGTTAAAAGACCTCAAATAAAACAACAAAATTTAATTTTTCAAGAAAATGACAGAAGTAATCCAATGTAGCTAACATAGCTGATGTTTTCCAGTGAACTCATCTGAGTCTATTCAGAGAGAGCCACGCCAGTCTGCAGCTGGTGCTGAGGGACGGGCTGACTGTGCTGCAGAAACTGCCTGACACCTGAGCTGCTCTCACTGGGTGGGAACTCTGCATAGGCCTTATCTGGGAAAAACAATGCACTTAGGAAAATAAGGGTATTGAATCAAAACAAATTTCATCTGCCTTCCTGCTCACACTAAATTAAGAGCATCGAGGAGCTCAGAAGACTCCTTTCCCAGGCAGAAGCAGAAGGGGCCTCCAGGCGGTGCACTGGGACCAGATGCACAGGGGCCAGCCTGAGCACTGCCAGGGCCAAGTATCAAAACTTATCCCTTCCCCAGAATGGCCCAAAGTTCACAAACCTGTATAAAGGACATTTGTACCAGAATGTCCACTGAAGCTCAATTCACAACTGCCAAGACGTGGAAGCAGCCCAAGAGCCCATCAACCCATGAGTGGATTAACAAACTGTGGCACAGGTACACCATGGAGTACCATTCAGCCCTAAGAAAAGATGGAGACCTCGCATCTTTTGTGTTTACCTGGATGGAGATGAAGCTCGTTCTTCTTAGTAAATTATCTCAGAAATGGAAAAAAATTATCGAGTGTACTCAATACTAACCTGAAACTAATACATAAACAACTACATACCCACAGGAAAGAAAAAAGAGAAAACAAGTATAATCTAGCACGGGGGAGGGGAGGGAGGGAGGGAGGGTTAGAGGGAGGCTCCTTGGGGAATCTTGCCTGATGTGCAGTGTGAGGGGGTTCAGCATGCCCCCTGAGTGATGAACCCAACTACAACTTGAATTTTATCTTAGAAATGAAAACTACGTAACCTAAACATTTATACCCTCATATTAATCTGAAATTTTAAAAAAGACAAATACCTGTATAATTGGGTTTAATATGCTGCCATAATAAGGCCTCCTAATACAACCATTCCACTGAAAATAGAACATTCAAAACTAGTTAAATTTTAGTTAAGATAAGCTTCATGTTATATTTATTTGGTTTTTTTTTTTTGAGGCTCTTTGTTAAGGGGGAAAAAAAGTCAGATAAAGTGTGGGGGTGGGGTGGGGGTGTTACCTAAAAGTACATCTTTAAATCAGCAAAGTTCTAGAGGTAAGAGAGAAAAGGACCACAAATAGCATTCAATAAATGAATTCATGTCTATAGCACCCACACAAGCAAGGTTGTAGTTAGTAGCCATATTGGTTCTGTGCATTCAGAAATCCAACATACGATGGCAATACTTATATTTACCTCTAATATAAGCAATTATTGTGGGTACCAGGGCTGAATTTGGTGCTGGAACAGACATCTACGAAAAATTCACTTTTCCAGCTACACTTGTCATAAATGATGTTTCCTTACAAGGGCCCAAATTGCTGAGCAAATGGTTACCACCTACCAAGTAAGGACTGTGAGGATCTCAACATCAATGCGAGGGTCCATGAAACTCAGTTTTAGTTCTAAAGACACTAAGTATCTGGAGGGAGATATTATGAACTCCACTCACTATACAAGGCTGGAAGCTAAGCATGGAGGAAGGAAGATTAACCACTGGTTCAAGCTTATTTGTATCCATCAGCAGGAGGGTAAAGGAGAAGTATGTTAAAAAGCAAACAAAAGATAGTTAAATATTTGCTATGATTAACTTTACCCCTAAAGAACTATTTACAATTAACTAGAATTGTCCAGGTCTTATAATAATGAAAGAAAAATAACACTGAATTCTTAATTCTAACCCTAATCAGATTATTTTGTTTCTGGAAAGCTAAATACAAAAAAACAATGAATGCCCGATTCCATGCCTGCTTAAACAAGATCAGTCTCCATTTGACTTCTTTTTCTTTCCTTCTTTTCTTTTTCTGGGGGCGGGGGGGGATGACTAGAAAAATGGAAGATCAAGTTTAGTTTTAAAGAATGAAATATGCTTTTTATAGATAAACATCAACCAAGGCGTGCTCCCCAGCCTCAGGTTCCACGCTGGTGTACCAGTTTCAGAGCCCTTTCTCCTCCCCCCTATTGACCATCTCTGAAATGAATTTAGAAATGCTGGCACTCAAAATTGTTGTCTTTGTAGCCAAAACAGTCTGAATCAAATTGGGGTCAACCAATACTTTTGCAGAAGGTAACACAAAAACATTCTCGGAAGGACTAACTATTATATAGTGATCATTCTGTGAAGTTAACTACCACGTTTCAATGTGTCTGTTACAGAAATCCATTATAGAATCCTAGTCACATTAGCCAATCGTTCTAATTAGTTAAGTGATTAGATGAGAACTTCCTCAGGCTAAGCCTGACGGAAGGTACCCAGGACTAAGAGAAGATAGAAAAGAGGTATGTGGTCTCTAGGAGCTACTAATAATCTAGTTATTTAAAACACACTTTACAAACTTGGAGGACTAAGTTCTGAAAACATGAGAGGTAAGATTATACAAAACCAAACCAGCCCCTTATCTGTGTGTAACAGTTAATCTTGATTTCCAAAGCTATGGAATTTGGTTAACTGAAGGGGATTCTTGCTTATTTATTTATTTATTTATTTATTCATGCTATCATTATCATTTGGTTCAAGTACCTCTGTTTATAAGGTTCACCATCATTTTAGGTTTTTACTTCTTAATATTTTGTCCAAATAATAATGTTTCACTTAGAAATGAATGTGTATATGCAGAATCTTTTATGCTTTAATAACCCACAATATTAAAAATGTAATGAATCTATGCCAGTCTGATTCCAGTTAAAATGACAGTGTGGAAGAGTAATGTCTCCCACTATGGATAGAGGCTTCTAGAAATTAACAATTGGGGCAGGGGAAGGCCATGGAATCACTTACAGACATTTAGCAAAAAATACCAAATCTCTTTTCTCTTTTGCTAAGTGTGTGTGTGTTTCTTGAGCAATTTTCTTCACATCTATCCCCTGTCTCCCCTCTGCACCAAAACCAGTGATCTCGAACCTTTAAACCTTGGTGTTTTGTGCAGCATCCAGCCATGAACCCTCCTGATGGAGAGAAATCCCTGCTACTATTCACTCATTTTTATTCAACAGGCATAGGATCAGAATTTTTAATTAAAGTCCAAAGGTCCTGTAAGCTGAAATTCACCAACTCTTTGGTTAAAGAACCACGACCTCTAGATAAATTTCCATTCAAGGGACACAGTCAGCACTCTGCTGCTTTTCACTTCTCATCACATCATATACTCACTCACAGTCAGATACAAATAGTCAAGAGTAGAATAAATATACAGTCTTAACGCAGGTAGTATTTTACATAAAATTATAAACTGCCATATAATGAACCTTCTCAATACCAATCAGGAAAATGTTTCAGATTACTTGAGATTCAGTGTAAACATGAAGAGTTCAAGGTAACGGATAAATGCCCAAGTCTGTATATTGCCAATGATTTTCTCTCATAGAAAGTCTTCATATTTCCAAATGATATAGGAATCCAATCTCTTTTATTGGCACACTAAGAAGGATCCAAACCTCAAAACAGGTGAAAAATTCAGTATTTCAATATCACAAACTTATTCATTCCCAATAAGATTCTAGCCCTTATGATACCTCAGGAGCAGAAGGCCTATATAAATAGTCGGAATTCAAAGTACATCTGAATTTCAGTTGTTTTAATATTTATTTTCTATAATAAATTTAATTTCTAGCAAATTCATTTATTTGCTTATTGTTTCCCAACAAAACTTTCAAAAATATCTTTTAATGAAGACTCTGAAAAAACTTCAATGCCAGTATTATTACTAATTATTATTACATGGAGGAAATATTTGACAGCAAATATTCAATTTTCCAAAATGAATTAGCATTGGAGTCTGAGAGAGAGAATCTCAGACTCTGATTTAGGACAATCCACTTAATCACAAATAACACTGGCAAACACAATCATTTCCAAGCCTACTACATCCGAGTACTCACTCTCCTTCCCCCCAAATCATTTTCAGAGTCATATCAACTATGGGAATTAACAGAAGCTCCAGCAATGATATAGCAAAGATAAAATCTGATCCTTACTGTGGTTGCTAAGTTTAGTGGCTGCCAGTGTTTTTTTTCTTCTAAGCTCTTTGCCGCCTCTGATAAAATACCTGATCTGCTTGGGGACGATCTCAATGCAGCTGTTTCTCTAATATCTATCTGTCTATATATTTCTCTGGTGTGTGAGAATGTGAGAGCGAAGGAATATATACAATGGTATGTCACATAGGCTTATCAGTAGTGGCACTCAGTAGGACTGAACTTGAAGCTAGGAAGAGAATTACTTTGAGCTATTTCTATTGAAAAAGAAATTATGGGTGCATTACAAAAATAAAATCCTAAGTAAAAGGAAACCATGAAAGCAGAATAAAATAAATGGCAATTATTCCATTTTACTGACCTTTGTTTTAAAAACCCCTAGATTAAAGGATTCAAACAGACTTTGAAATACACAACTGTCCCCGTGAAGGCATTTCACAGCAAAACCTCCTGCAATATGCTATGATTAAAAGCCATGCAATCCCAGGAACCTCTGTGACAAAAAGAAAATGAACTAGGCAAGAGGGTCTGATTACTTTTCTAGAAATAAAAGGCTGCATTTTGTCGTAGTTACACAAACATAGCTAGGTAAGACTTTCATCTTTACCTAGCTTTACAATATATTTCCACCCATCAGGATTACAACTACATTCAAAGGAATACACACGATTTAATACGGAGAACAAACTATTATTCTCTGATACTACATGTCTTTTCAACCTGAACCCATCATAACATGTAATGAGAGTCATCATTCAGCACATACTCCACACAGAGAAAAGATTCTCACACAGCTTTCCTTGTACTCTTGTTTTTAAAAAATGTACAAATATCAGTGGATACAAATGAGAGAATAAGGAGCAGCGATGTACACCGTATGTTCCCACTATAGGCTGAGTCCAGGTCTTTGTTTCAATATTCCAGAGCTACTGGGAAAAAAGCTAAGTAGCTATCCATTAAAATACATTTTTACATCATTGCTGTCAAAAGTTATACTTCTGAAAGGTTCAGTCAGAACCAATGCTATCCTGACTATTTCTGCTTGAATTTGCTTCTTTAATCCAGAGCTCTTGCAATTCTAGGAACCTGCAACACATCCACCCGAAGAACAGTTCGGCCGCAGGAAAATCTGATAAACAACGTAAGAGATAGACATTGAAGAAGAACGCAAACTTATTTTCCTAGTGAAATAGTTCTGAAGCAATTCTATTCCAATGACAAAAATTTTGCTTTTTACCAGCTACGCATCTATTCAGCTCTCATCTATCTTGTCCTCTTTTAGCACGGTTTCCGTCAATCTTGCGATCTCCTACAACAGTTTTAATGGTGCAACTCAATCCCAAAACACTAACCACGCCCTTTATGCCCAGGGTCAAGCTTCCTTTTGCTTTCCTCTCCTCAAAGTCCAAAAATGTAAATCTTTCACCTGAAAGGATTTGCACCAGTTTCCTAACCCAAGGCAGACTCATTCAGCTGTGCCTTGGTGCTAATTCCTATTGCAAGAAGCTTTCCCCGAGGCGACGTGATTAGCCCCGAAGTGAGAGACACCCACGCTTACCTCCCACACACCTGCAACCCCTGGCGGGATGCTGGAGCCGGGGCTCGGAGGCTGCGCTGGCTCGGATCTGGTCCTGCTCTGCTCTCCCAGGAAACTACCGCGCAGGCTGCGCCTCCAGCTCCTACAGAGACCCAGGCTCCGCCCCCCTCCTCCAGTTGGCGAATTGGGCAGCTGCTGCTCCGCCCCCTGCCGTTCCTGCCGCTGCCCGGGCTAGATACAGCGCGGAGCAGCTGCCCGGTACCCCGGTGCCTGCTCTGCAGCTGCTCCCCGCTTCCCTTCCCCCGGAGCTCCTCTCCCTCCGCAGCTCACACCTGGCGCCGCCTCCCGCCCCGCCCGGGCGCCTCTGCGGGGAGGCCAGGCTCGGCCAGTCACCCCCGACCCGCGGGTCTGGTTGCTGGGTGTGTCCGGGGATGAGCCGCTCTCGGAAAAACTGCGCCTCCGCCCAGGCCCGTCCCCCACCGCGCTCTCCCTCCACCCCGGCGATATTTCCGCGGCTTCTTTTGCACCGGCGCGGAGTCCCCAGCCCAGCAGCCACGCGATGCCCACCTCAGGGCCTTCGCCCCCTTCCTTCCTCTGCTCCGCCAGGCCGCCCCCATGGGGGCGGTGCCTGTGCAGCGGACCATACTCCCTGATTGGCACAGGTGAGAGAAGGCCCCGCCCTTCCCCTCCTTTCAGTGCTTCCCCTGTGTTCTTCTCATCTCCTCCCGCAAAGGCAGGGAACTCGCCTATTATTGGCCAGAAGTGTCCCCACCCATCGCCTCAGGCGCCGCTGCACAGCCTGCCGGGAAGTGTAGTCCTGAGACTCCAGGAATTGCCCACAATGCCGGCGAGCGGAACTACGAGTCCCCACAGGCCTTTGCGCGACTCCGGCTGGGCAGGATTCCGGACAACGCCTGGTTCCTCTCAGGTCCTTCCGGCGTCGCCGGGGTGAATTGATCCGGGAGTTGAAGAGGGCTCCAAAGGTGGGAAGTGAAGTCAGTGCCTCAGCTGCCGGTAAGGTGTAGCTGTTGTGCTCCAGTCCCTGTAGGTCCGCGCGGAGTAGAAGGAGTCTGGGGTCCCCCGGGGGCTGTGGCTGAGGCACCCGAGCTTAGTCCTGGCAGGCGGAGCGGACGGGGCTGGGAGCGGGGCCCTATGGGCGTAAGCGAGTTTCCCTTACGCGAGTGGCGTAAAGCGGGTTTGTAAATGCCGCCTGCCGGGCTCGGGCCTGAGCGCCTCCAGGAAGTCTGCTGTGGGTGGAGGCCGAAGGGGAAGGGCGAGGTTGGCCTCCAGTGCCCCCCCGGGAAAGCAGAGGGCGGATGTGCCTGGGGTGGGTCCTCTGAAGGTGTGGCCTGGGAAGGAGGTGAGGCTGCACTTTCCCCTGCTTTACAAGTAAGCCGGAGACGACGTGCAGGAGGAAGGGGTGCTCGGGCGTCTGCTTTGGGGGTGACTCGGGTTATGCCCTTTGAGGGAAGAGGAGAATTGGAGAAGGAAGAGTCAGATGCTGACAGAGTTCTACGGATTCCCTTCCAGGGTAATGATGAGGCCCCTCCAAGGAGTTGATTTTGCTTTAAGCAGAAAGGCTGACCCTCTTAGGTGTAATACCTGAGTTATGTTTAGTCCTTTCCTGTTTTTTAGAACACTTTGATGTTGGGGTGCTGATGAGGGAACTGGGGGAATCATATATGACGTGCCCAAGGTCACACAGATAGAGAGACAAGTCTGAATCTACTCCCCTTGGAGCCCAACTTCTGAACCAGGAGCTGCTGCCCAAGAGAGAAAGAGTAGGGAGGCGGTTGTGTTTTCTGGACAGGGTGGAGGAAGTTGCAGAGTAAAGCTGTTTGAAGTAGTATTTCTGAGAAGCCATTTGTGAGATGAAGAGTTGTTTTTTTGAACTGGGATGAAATTCTTCAGTAGAGGAAGAACCTTTTCTAACCTTTTGAAAAAACAAAAGGGATCAGTTTGAACTTAAACATTTCCCCCTTTTATTAGGTGTATATTAAAATAGGTTTTACTCTCCTAGGTCATTTTAAAGCGTAGGGTAAAACATCAGTTATACAGTACCTCCCATCCTTACAGTTAAAAGAATACCCCATTTACCTTCTGCCTTAGGAGTGTTTTTATTCTCATTTCGTAAAACTAAGAACAGTGGGATTGAATTTCTTTCTCAAAACTTTACACCTTTTTTCAAATACCGTAGCACCAAGGGGAGTTTATTGTGCTCATTACTAGAAAAGAAGATAAATTGCGTTTCTTGGAGGTAACATTTTATATTTTGTTTGGGATTTTTGTTTACTTTTTTCCTCATTTTTTTGACTCCAAGGGGCAAGAGGGTATGTGTGTTTTGGGGTACATAAATGATAAAATCAGACTTAAATATTTTATTATTCTTTGCATCATCTGTGACCCCTAATTCATTCTTATTTTACATTAGTGAAAAAGCCTATATTTTACATTGAGAAGAAAGTGGTATGCTTATTCCAATCTTATACTCCATAATTATCATGAATATCATTATAGCTCATGAATATTGTTATTAGATAGGTTTTTAATAGAATTGTGGGAATATGTTCATTAACATCAGGTTTCTTCAGGATAAGTTTATATTCACAAACAGTGCTTATTCTCAGCAGGTTATCAGTCATGGTTTATCGCTGATGTAAGTTGACCATCAAAATATGCTGCATTTTGAATACACTCTGCAGTTGTCATCACCATGTGTTTAACTTTTGAACACAGAAGCACTTTCTAGGATCAGAAGTATTATGAGTATTATGTTCCCCCATGATTGAAGTTAAGATGTTCTGGGAATGACTTTTAAAATACAAGAAGTCTGATGATACAGAATAAAGTAAAATCAGGAATAACATAGCCCCTTATGTAATGGAGTACACAGGCAAGGAATAACCAATAAACAAATGGAGTTCTGTAGGGATACTGAGCTTTGTGCTAGATTAGAAGGGTGTGGCGGTTGAAGTAGACCATGAACTGAACATGAGTCAGGGATGGTAAAGCAAGATGTTAATGTACTTTCTGGATGGCAGTGTAGGCATTCGCCTTTTGTTGGGGGAGGTGTGAAGTGAGTTCTAACTTTTGGCATAAAGCTTTGCGGTTATGGGAAGAGCTTCTGAGCTAAGGGAAATTTGGAAATAAGTAAAATTAACACAGTGCACTTGTTCAGTGTATGTTAGGTTTTGTCCTTGGTTTAGTTCTACCACTAACTTCTCTTCAAAGCTCTTCTCAAAGTTACAGCTTTGTTATTTCACTCATGCTAGCTAGCTGAGTAAGGTGTTGTCGGTTGTATTTGGTATTTACTGTCTCCTAGTCACATGCTGGCGTACTTGGATCTTTGCGCAGAGTGAACTCTTGGATTTTTATAGTAGTTTGTAGCTCGCCAGTAACCACATTGTTCTCATTTGGGGCTTTGTAGGAGCCTTGTGTTAGCTGCTGGACATCATCTCTTAAAGGACTCAGGATCTCTTTCATATACATCTATCTCTTTAAGTCTGTAAGAATAGAAGCTGTATGTTCTTTATCATTGTAGTTTCAGCAGCTAGGAAGATTGGATACCTGTTTGCAAAGAGAATGAAGGGGCTTGCCCAAAGTTATGCAACTAGTGACTAGTGGAACTAAGGTATAATCCATGTCCTCTGACTGCAGATCTTACATACAAGGTAGGACAATTAAGTTTGTGAAATCATACTAGAAAAAGTGCTACATACATCACTGCTGAATATCACTGCGGTCACCTTGGAGGTCCTTCCCTCTGGAAGCTAAGCACTGACACCAGCACTTGGTCCACCACTCAAAGCAATTTTGAAACTCTTTTTCTGGAATGGTCATCAGAGCTGTAGTACAAAGTCTGATAGTTAAGTTTGCAAACTCATCCTAGAAAAAGTGCTATATACCTCATTGCTGAATGTCACTACTGTCACCTTGGAAATACCTGGTGACTGTAGTTATCTTGTATAGTATAGACTTAGTTTCCTTAGATTATGTGAGAAAAGGCCTTTTATTTTTAAATTTTAAACAATAAAATATTTTATGTTTTATTTAAATATTCACCTCCTGTTACTCTCTTACTCTGCTTACTGCGGGCGGCTTACCTCTTCTATCCAGCTCTCCATCCTCATCCTGAGCCTTCCTCCTTTCTTCTGCCTTTCAGTTACGACGTGTGAACCCTCCTGACTTGAGGGCCTTTTTATGTTCCATCTCCTGCCTGGCTGTGCGCTCCATCCTTCTCAAATATGGACTATTACAAGTCAGTTTTCATGTCTCAGTTTAACTGTCGTTCCTTAGAGAGCCTTGTTCTCCTTCCCTAAATCAAAGGAGATCCCTGTGTCTTCCCCTTACTCTGTTCTCTCCTGCAGCAGCAGCATCGGACTTAAGTAATTCAGCCTTCGTGTGATACATGTTTGTCTCCCTTGCTGGACTGTAAGCTGCTTGAGCAGGGCCCTCCCATTTGTCATGTGTCTCCCCACAGTACCTACACGGTACCTGGACCAAGTAAGTGTTCAGTTAGTATTCGCTGTGTGAGTGGATGAGCACATTCACGCACGGTGCCTCCAGCACTGCTAGGAACAGAAATGCGGAAATGAGTGGAACCCATGTGCTTCGTACTCTCATGGAGGATTGACGTTTTTAGGAACTTTCCAATGAACTAACTGCAAAGCTTAGGCAATTTAAGGACATTATTGACAGAACTTTAATGTGAATTGTAGAAAGGTATTTGTTCTGCCTAGATCACTAAAATCAGGATTAAGTAATTTTCTATGTGGAAATGACAAAGGAGTCAATTTCATTTACAACAAAATTACTGTGTAACAGCGTCTTAGAGACCTTATTACTGTTGTGCTTTTTGAAGCAACGTTCATTATAACAAAATACAGGCATGGAAGAAACAAACTTTAATGGACTCCCTTCTTCTCTGCTGTTATCACATTTTGTCCTCAAAACTGTTATTTCATTTATGTAGTATTAATGCTGTTTTACAGCTGAGGACACCAAGTAAACTTACTTTTTAACTCAAAGTTTAATTAAATTGCTAGTTTTCTGGTAGTAGATGCTGGAGCCAGGACTTGGGTATCTGGATCTGTCTCCATGCTTTCTCTCTCTCTCTCTCCCTCTCTCTTTTTTTGTGCTTTTAACTATGAGATCTTGTGAATTTTTGCCTCTAATATTGCTTTTTTTAGATAAGGTGACTTAGTAAAATTGAGTAGTTCTTATTTCAGAAGAGCTTATGTTTTGGGCTTCTTTAGAAGAAAGTATTATTAAAATATTATTCTAAATATTAAAAAATTTTCCTAATATTTAAGTGGGTCTTACTTGCTTTTAACTTAGGTACTTAGAAGTGTAAAAAGGTCATTTTTAAAATGCACTAAATTTCAGGGATAAATTGTGTTAGCTTTTGGTCTGTATTTTATTTTTTTTAATCACTAATCAACATTCTGCAGGATTTGGGTCTTGAAAACAAATTCTGCAATCTTCCTGCAGTATTTTGTGGTACCCCAGTAATAGCATAGGAAAATTACAACAGCCAAGAGGTGCTGGAGCCTCACGTGCCTTCACAGACACCAGTTCATTCTCCCACAAGTTACTGTCAACAAGGGATTGCTAATATTGGGCTTTAAAGTTTGATAATGCTACTGGTTTTTCTTAAATACAAGTCTGTACTGAGTCTTAAACTTGCTTTTTACAAAGCCAGTCTTGATGTTATTGGAATCGTGGATACAATTTTCATATTTACTTGGCAAAGCAAGTATGTGGAGGATAAAACTGAGCTATTGCTGCTTCTGTGGACTATCGAGGTCATTGATGTTATTAGGAATTTTAAGCCAGTTCAATGATAAAGAATTTTTCTCTGTAATTGAAACTATAAAAGTGATTTAGACATTAAGAAGTATAATTGATTCCGTATATTATTGCATTTGAAATGGTAAAGTAAGTCTCGGTCTGAGAGGTTTGTACTTTAGGGATATACATACACATGAGGTGAAAAATGAAAGCACCTTTATTACAGCAGTTAGAAATTTAGCTGTGAACTATGAACAGGCAGTTTGGTGGTTCATTTTTGTTTCTATGAAGATGGAAATTTTCTCATTTAAGCTGTATAGTTTAAAGGTCTCTTGACTATTTTGTGATAGTCAAATCTTACTTTTCAGGGTCATCCTTATATTTGTATTTATGTAGTCATTTTTTTAATCAACCAGAAGCATGTGAACCTATTCAGTCTCATTCTTTTATAGTTGTCTGGAATCAAGTTTTGCCTGCAGGGTAGAAAAATTAAAAAAAAAAAGTAAAAATGCATAGGAGTTACTGGGTAATAGTTGTGGAGCATTTTAAATGGTAGGCATGGTTGTGTATACTTAGGTGAGTCCCCTAGTAAGTTAATAGAAATGAGTCTAAATTGCATAATAATGATCCTTTTGTTCATTTACTTATTGAGTATGTAGCATGTCTGAAATTGCCATATGTCTATGTGGGAATGAGCTGGAGTCTAGTATGACAGCCAACATAATCATGCTAAGCATTGTGCATAATCTCGTAAGACATTGTGGTGTCAGTATGAGACTGTCACTGTGTATGCTGCACAGGGGCAGGACTAGAGTGAGGCAGGAGACACCAACTCTCCATGTCATGCAAATCAGAGCAGAATTTTGTGATGCAGGCATCTCTTTGTCTCATCCTAGTTGTAGCCCTGATTCCCTCTCAGGATCATAGAATTTTGGATAAGATATCAATAGTAATGTGAATTGAATGCTTTTGGAGTGTTCGCCAGTGCTTATTGGGTATTAAGTCTTTGATGAGCATTTAGTATTCTTAACCTGCTGTGTACTGCAATTAATATTTCCATTAAGTTCTCACTGATTTTAGCTAGATTAAATAATTTAAGTGACACCATTCAGCTGAGCAAAAATTCAAACTCAGGTCTTTCTGTTTCATATCCTGTCCTGCTTTATACTGTCCACCTGGGTGTAGGAAAGCTTATTTACTTCTTGTTTCTTTTGCAGATTTCTGTATTAAGAAATAGTACTCTCAAAACATGTAAGTGCATACCCTGGACATGATGCAGTTAGCTTTTAGGGTGGGTCTCAGCAGCAACAAATTGAAGGTCCGCAAGGCAGTGCTGCTGAGTACACAGAGTGACCACTGAGTCACAACCACATTCTTTGTTTTTTTGTTTTTGTTTTTGTTTTTGAGACAGAGTCTCAGTTTCTTACCCTTGGTAGAGTGCTGTGCCTTCATAGCTCACAGTAACCTCAAACTCTTGGGCTTAAGCGATTCTCTTACCTAAGCTTCCTGAGTAGCTGGGTCTACCCGTGCCTACCACAACCCTTGGCTATTTTGAGACGAGTTCTCAGTATGGCACAGTCTGGGCTCAAACTTGTGAGCTCAGGCGACCCACCCGCTTCAGCTTCCCGAGGACTAAGATCACAGGTGCACACTCTTGCTTCACTCTCTAGACAATTCTAAATGGAGTGTGGGCCTCTTGGCTGTGTGCTGATTGGACCATGATGACAAGGGGCAGGGCAGGGTGATCTAGAAACAGTTCAGTTTAGCAGACTAACATAACCAGTACAATAGGCTATAACAGCCTGGTACAGTATTTGGTTAAAATAACTGTTGCCATTCTGTTTTATTTCTTAGTGTGAATTCCATTCCTAGGGACTATTATTTCTAAGTTGTGAAATGTGGAGATTGGACTAGATCAGGCATTCACAAACTATGGCCTGCAGGCCACATGTGGCCCGCCAAGGACATTTATCCAGTCTGCACGGTGTTTTTGCCACTGCTGCCTGTCCTGCTTAGCAGCCAACTTATCCTGGGGCCCATAGTCCGGCCCTCCAATGATCTGAGGGACAGTGAACTGGCCCCCTGTTTAAAAAGTTTGAGGGCTTCTGGACTAGATAGTATATGATCGTAATTTTGCTTTAATATTTTAGAACCTTCACATTTGAGCTTGTTAAATGCACTAGCATTTAAGGGTAAGGGTAAATTTTCTCTTGAGAGATCTGGATCTGAGTTTTGAAAAATTCTGGTTCTGAATATCTTTTGCTATCAGAAGATAACTTTGTCATTTTTGTAGCCATTGTTCTAGAGCAGTGCTTTTCAAGTTGTGATAGGTTTTTAAGAGCTCCGGTGAAAGGGAGAGCTTTCACCGGAGCTCTCAGAAACCATTGATTGGCTGAAGGAACAGTGAATGAGCAGTTTAGCACATTTTCTCTCTCATATGTAGGAGTTGATAAAAGATTTTATTTGGAAAAAAAAAAGTTTCATTCTCTTTAAGATGTTTAAAATCACTTACTTTCCCCCACTTACCTGGCTTTGCGGAGTCTTTGATTGCCCTGGCTGGGTTGGTTCTATGGAAACAGGAGGCCTGACTTGTAGAGAGATCTGATCTCATCATGTAGATTAGACTTTCTATACTTAATCGTAATAGCTAATATTGAATAATTTCTGTGTGTCATGCACTGTTTTAAACAACAATTTATCTGTGAGAATGATGTTTAATCTTCACCACAGCCTTAAGAAAGGACAATATTATTCCTATTTCATAGATGAGACAAAGGTACTCACTTCTATGTTAGCAGTAGTTTTCTTTAGGTAACATTGTAGATTCTGAAGTCTTCCTAGAACCTTAGTGCTTTACAGAAAAGTAAGTTGTAACTTTGAAATGACTGATTTATATGAGGCATACATTTAGAACCAGCCCTGCTCATCAGTTAGGGAACATCTGCCTGTCACAGACATACTGAATTAACAGTGGATGATAAAGTGGCTGGAGTTAGTTTAGGCAATTCCCCATCACATGGGCCATTGTGCTCTAATTTGTCAGTTTTACCTGTTTTCAAAGATATTTTAACTCAACTTGCAGGTGTTGTTTTAGAAACTCTGTTCCTTCTTAGTAGCTTAGCAAACAGGTGTTTTGTCAGTCATCTTTATAGGTATTTGAAGATAGTATCTTTTTGATCTTTTTTTCTTTTAAGTAGATGGAGTCCTTGAACCTAGTTAGTATCAATTATATGAAAAATGTGGTTTGACAGGGGTGGAAGCACCTTTCCTAATTTGATGGAGTGGGCTAGACTTTTCAGTGACGTGAGAATTCCTTGTGGAATGTGTATTTTCTGTGGAATAGTATTTAAAAGTGCAAAAACAATGCACTTTAGTAACTTAAAGTCATTTAATATACAGGCTTTGTGGCTTGGCTTAGAAATTACTTAATCTTTTATTTCAGCTGAGTCTCTTTTAAGTGTGCTGCTCAGCTGTCCGTCGTGAAGAGGCAGCTCAGGCATAGAGAGGGGAGGGACTTGCTTGAAGACAAGATGGTTTATAAGTGACAGGACCAGAATTTGAACTTATGTTTGACCTTCATTCTTATACTTTACCCCCATATCTCTCTGCACATATTATTGAGTCCAAATTTTGAAAAATCCAGAAAATATGTATATATATAATACAGTGGTATAATACCATATATTACGCTTACTAACAAGAGACTGTTTCTAGATGTCCCTAAATGTAAAGTCCTATGAATACTAAACTGACAGTGGTGCCTGTTCAGGGATTTAAGTTTCCATAACTTTATTAAAAAAGAAAACTAGAAGTGGAGGGCCTCGAATTATAGAAAATGTTATTTGCAGGGGATGGAGAGACACATAGGTATATCCTCAAGACTTTGTTTATTTTTGTTCAAGTAGGATTACCAACTTACCCTATTCTGTTACCTCCCTTTTTCTTGGTTTTCACTTCTAAATCTTTGATCTCTTATTGAAAATGACTATAACATTTTGGCAGGAGGAGGCTCTATGTAGGTTGTGATAGCACAGGCCAGCCTCCTAGCTGTGTGAAGTGGCCAGACTGTGATCTATACAGTCTTTGGATGTGTTTGGTTTCTCTGGGAGCCTGATGGGTATGATTCTTGATGCTGTATCATTGAGAGAAAGCAAGAGGTGTCAGGTATTTGAAACCCTTAATCAACCAACTCTTGGGGAGGACTTCCTTACCAGGCAGAACATGCAAATATAACCATCAGATAGCTTACTATAGTTGAAAGAGGGTGGGTGACTACAAAAGAAAGTTAAAACTGGCAAATATGACTGGGTCCAGACTTTATTAATAGAATTAATTAAGTTTTTGTGTTTGTTTTTATTTTGCTAATCCTGATATTTGAAAAGTATTAGACTGAGTCAACTTATAAATTACCAATGTTTTAGCTCATTAATTGGTTCATTCAGCAAAAATTAAGTGTCTGCTGTGTGCCTGCTATGCTGACTCTAATGTCTCTGTGGGAATAAAGGAATATGGGGAAAAAATGGGAAATAAATACATGGATTCTGCTCAAGGCTGAATGAACGCACTTCTCTCCACTGAAGTTCATGGGCGTTTTGTTGGAGAGCCAACGCACATCAGTCGGTCCATCTTCCTTTTAGGGAGGGAGATTATAGGAATTACAGGAATTTAGGACCAGGTGAGATGGCCAGTACTGAATTTAAGTAGAAAGAAGGCAGGGCCAAAAAGCCTTTGAAAACATTTTAAGTGTAGAGTTTACCTTTGTCTGAGGAGGAACTGCATGCATTAGTACCAGTGACTGTTGGTCTCACGCCTCCCATTTGGGAATAAATAGGTTCTGCTCTTGTGTTATCTTAGGCCCCAGATGGTGTAAAATGAAGCTGTTTCAGGAAATGCTGATTCTGAACCCTGTGTTAAACCTCGAGTTGGCTGTACAGGGCAAGAGCTTGGAAGGCTAAGAGTTTGATAGTGGAATGGCCGAGAACCTTTTTTTTTTTGCCACCTAACTCTTAAACAAGTGGTCTTAAACTCAGAAAGATTTATTTATTTATTTTTTATTATTTTTTATTAAATCACAGCTTTGTACATTGATCCATTTATGGGGTTCAGGTACTGCTTCAATATATAATGTGAAATACGTTGAACTAAGTAACACATCCATCACAGTTATACTCACTTCTAAATAGTTTTGAAATGTACCATTGCATCATGCACATTAGGGCAGGTCCCCCCAAATAGCCTCCCTCTGCCCATATCTCCCCCCCCCCCCTTGTCTCTCTGTTCTTCCTTTCTACTTTCTGGACTATAGTTATGTTTTGCTATTCATATGGTTGTATAGGTGGTTATATATTGATTTTATAGTAGTATTGAGTACATTGGATGCTTTTTCCCCCATTCTTGAGATACTTTAACTAAGAAGAATATGTTCCAGCTCCATCCAGATAGACATAACAGATGTGAGGCCTCCATCTTCTTATGGCTGCACAGTACTCCATGGTGTATATATACCACCATTCGTTAATCCATTCATGGGTGGATGGGCACTTGGGCTATTTCCATGTCCTGGCTGTTATGAATTGGGCTGCATTGCACATTCTGGTGCAAATGTCTTTGTTGTAATATGATTTTTGATCATCTGGGTATATACCTAGTAGAGGAATTACAGGATTGAATGGTAGGTCTACTTTTAGTTCTTGAGTTTTCTCCAAACTTCTTTCCAAAAGGCCATATTAGTTTGCATTCCCACCAGAGTGTAGAATTGTCCCCTTCCCTCCACATCCACGCCAGCATCTGCAGTTTGGGGATTTTGTGATGTGAGCTAGTCTTACTGGAGTTAGATGATATCTCAAAGTAGTTTTGATTTGCATTTCTCTGATGATTAAGGATGGTGAGCATTTTTTCATGTGTCTGTAGGCCCTGCACCTGTCTTCTTCAGAGAAGTTTCTGTTCAAGTCTCTTGCCTACATAGAAATGGAGTCATTTATTCTTTTCTTACTGATTAGTTTGAGTTCTCTGTAGATTCTAGTTATCAGACCTTTGTCGTCAGAAACATACTTAAAGCTGATTCATCTTATGTTCAAAATTAGAAGTTTTATTTTGAATATTTGAAGAAATAATGGGGGGAGTATAAATGAGAAGTTTGCTTACCCTGTATTTCACGGAGGGTGTTTTGGAAGAAAAATTTATTTTAATGTTTTGCCTCTTATCTAAATTCTTACCTACAATGCTGGTTCTTATTTTTTTTTATCTTTAATGTTTTTATTCTATGTATGCTGAGTGCATACAAAACTGACTTTGAAAAATTTCTCCCAAAGCAACACATTGCGTCCCAGTTCGTGAATGTGTGTTCTAAAAGTTCAGTTGTAAATTGGTTCTCGGGAGCATTTTTCATAGGAACAGTATTAAAAGGTGGTTTTGTATGCTGTAGGCCAGCCATTTATTTAGCCCCTAGTGTTGCAAAAAAAACACTGTCCTTTTTGGTGACAAATAAGAGATGAAGTCTATTGGAGTTCACAGGTAGGAAAGTCAGCAGTGAGTCCCAAAGTGACTGCAGCTACTTCCTGACCCCTTCCCTCTTGGTTGGCCTTTATAGCTGTGATGATCTGCCATGTGCTTGCAAGAGGCGGACGTGGAAATGCTTCCTTCCAGCCTACTGTCCTTTTTAGTGTTTTACTTTCTTTTTAACTGACATTCTTGAAAACTTAGATTCCCTTACCGGTTCACTCTTAGCCCATTAAGATACCATTGTGAGCACAGAGAGAAAGGAGCTCTCATACACTGGTGGTGGGACTGCAAACTAGTGCAACCTCTATGGAAAATTGTATA
Organism: Galago senegalensis; assembly: GCA_963575145.1. NCBI lineage: Eukaryota > Metazoa > Chordata > Mammalia > Primates > Galagidae > Galago > Galago senegalensis. Next base: position 39,718 of record CAUYTI010156625.1, read on the forward strand.
GTGATACTTCAGAGAGCTTAAGGTAGACTTACCTACCGTTTGACCCAGCAGTCAAACCACTGTATACCACTGCTGCGTATACACCCAAAGGAAAAAAGGTCGCTTTATAAAGAGGACAACTGCACTTGAATGTTTATAGCAGCAGAGTTCACAATCACAAAGATGCAGGAACCACCAGGTGCCCCCCAGTATGTGAGTGGGTTATTAAAATGTGGTATATGCATACTGTGCAGTTCTACTCAGCCACAAGATGTGGTGATCTGGTATCTTTTTGGATAACCTGGATGGAACTGGAAATCATCTTCAAAGTAAAACATCACAAGAGTGAGAAGCACATGCTCAGTGCTAGGTTGGGAGTGATGGATCACAGGTCAGTGCACACGTGGACGCAGGTCTCTCTAGTGTCCAGGTTGGGAGTGATGGATCACAGGTCAGTGTGCATGAGGACGCAGGTTTCTCTAGTGTCCAGGCGGGACTAATGGATTATAGGCCAGAGTACACGAGGATGCAGGTCTCTCTAGTGTCCAGGTGGCACTCATGGATCACAGGTCAGTGTGCATGAGGACGCAGGTCTCTCTAGTGTCCAGGCGGGACTAATGGATTATAGGCCAGTGTACACGAGAATGCAGGTCTCTCTAGTGTCCAGGTGGCACTCATGGATCACAGGTCAGTGTACACGAGATGCAGGTCTCTCTAGTGTCCAGGTGGCACTCATGGATCACAGGTCAGTGTACAAGAGGACGCAGGTCTCTCTAGTGTCCAGGCGGGACTAATGGATCACAGGTCAGTGTACACGAGGATGCAGGTCTCTCTAGTGTCCAGGCGGGACTAATGGATCACAGGTCAGTGTACACGAGATGCAGGTCTCTATAGTGTCCAGGTGGCACTCATGGATCACAGGTCAGTGTATACGAGGACGCAGGTCTCTCTAGTGTCCAGGCGGGACTAATGGATCACAGGTCAGTGTACATGAGGATGCAGGTCTCTCTAGTGTCCAGGCGGGACTAATGGATCACAGGTCAATGTACACGAGGACGCATGTCCGTGAAGATCACTCAGGGGGGAGAGGAGAGGAGGGGAGACCTAAACGGAAGGACACACTTGTATAACTCTGACTAGGTCTGTACAAAAGTATGTAAAGAAATAAATCTTAATTAAAGGAAATACATAGCAGCCTGACGCCTCCCTTGTGTGCTCTTCACAACTGTACGTTTCCCGTCTTCTGTTTGCTGGAATAAGCCCTGTGGATCAGAGACTGTCCTGTCTTGTTCGCTGCTGTGTGTCTAATACCATGCCTAGAGGTAATCAGCGAAACAGTTATGAAATAAAAGATTCTTTTTGTCACCAGGGAGATAGCGCTTCAAGTTCTGTTGTTGCCTTGTTTTGCTCTTTTTTGCTTTCTTTTTTATTACTGCTGTGCCTTCTGCTCATTCCATCCTTTTCCATTTTGACTGGCAGCTCTGTATTTTAGCCTCCATCCTTTGTTCCAGGTTTATCAATTATGAAAAAAGATTCCTAATTTATTTCCAAGTGGAAAAGTACATCACTAAGTGACATTACGTAAATAGGAATAGCAGGGCCACACTGGTTATGTAGCTATCTCCTCGTGCTTACTCCTCAGGCCTTTGGGTACCTCTTCCTAGGTACACGCGGTTTCTAAAGTTTCCCTGCCTTCAGTTTCTTTTCCTCCATTCTCTCCTTTGTATTGTGACCAAAGCATTTAGTTAAATCAGCATTGATCAGATAATGGTTTTCTCCAGCCCTATAGAATAAAATTTAGGAATTGGCTTTTTATTATTGTGAAGATGGAGTGAGTTTTAGGTCACAGACAAGAGAACTCCTCCATGTTTAGAGGGGTTGTGGTCATGTGTTACTTTTTAAAAGAAAGCTAATTCGTGATTTTTTATTATTTCTTTAATTTGGTTCCCTATACATGCTATACATCATATATTTCCTGATTATAATTTTATATTACAAATAAATGCTGTAATTATGCGTCTTGGTACTTTTTCCTAGATTGCATGAGATGGGTGGCATCAGACACATTGCTGCTCCATGGTGCTGAGGTCTGGCTGTGTGATGAGTCCCTGACCAGGGAGGTTAGCTGTAGCAGAGGGCAGATGTCAACCAGAGCTGCTTTCGCAAGTGAGATGTGTCAGCAAATCAGCTTTTCACAAGATAGGAGCTCTGTGACTTGGGAAAGAAAATCACTAGTATTTATCACAAGTATTACTTGAAATAGTAATAAATTTGTGGATGGATGGTGCTTCAACAACTGCCCTGCATTCAAGCTAGTGTGGACAGCAGCAGCCTGGCACCAGGATGGTGGAGCACAGACAGGGCCTGGGGTCCTGAGGACTCTGCGCCTTACAACATTAGCCCTGAGCTAAGTACTATCACAAGTATTACTTGAAATAGTAATAAATTTGTGTTCTTTCCCCCTTCACCAGGTTGTTGAAGTTGGTGCCCATTCTTTTATCCAAAAAAAAAGAAAGAGAAGCAACCCTGCAGTGAATGAAGGTTCCTCTCCATCTCCGCACTGCTTTCTCTACTGTAGTTCGCTTTTGAATGAGGATGACAATGGAAGAGATGAAGAATGAAGCTGAGACCACTTCCATGGTTTCTATGCCCCTGTATGCAGTCATGTACCCCGTGTTTAATGAGGTGAGTGGGCGACGCTTCCTCACACGGTCTCTGCAGCTCTTGACTGCCTGCTTCCTGTGTTTATCTGCTGATTCTTTCATATAACAGATATTAGCATAAATGAACTTCATCTGTGTGTTAGTCATTAAGACCAGGCATAAAATGGTGAAAACAAAACAAAGCAAATAGGCAACCTCCCCATGGAGGTTGCAGAATAGTGGGAGAGAGACATTGAGTAAAGACATAATTCTATAAATGGAAAATCACACTAAGTGCTACAGAGTTTTTCAAAAGTGTGTTAAAGCAGAAAATAGCAGGAGGAACTTTTTTTAGAGGTCAGGCCAGGCCTCACTAAAGAAGAGACATACCTGCTCAGATCTGGAAAGGGAGAGTAAGAGTTAGTTGAGAGTTGGAGACGAGGTATCTGGGTGGTCAAGATAGCAGGCATAGAGACGCTGGTAGGTGTATCTGGGTGGCCAAAACAGCAGGCCTAGAGACGCTGGCAGGTGTATCTGGGTGGCCAAAACAGCAGGCCTAGAGACGCTGGTAGGTGTATCTGGGTGGCCAAAATAGCAGGCATAGAGACGCCGGTAGGTGTATCTGGGTGGCCAAAATAGCAGGCGTAGAGACGCTGGTAGGTGTATCTGGGTGGCCAAAATAGCAGGCGTAGAGACGCTGGTAGGTGTATCTGGGTGGCCAAAATAGCAGGCATAGAGACACTGGTAAGTTATTATTGGTGGTGACAAGACATTTTTAACTGATATTTGAAAGGTACTATTGCTCCATATCTGGAGAAGGATGTGATTGTTTTTTATATGAGGAATTATTTTTTGCTTTATATATTGTGAGGAATGTATTTTTACTTATGTGGTTACATTTTTGGTTTTCATTTAAATTAATATACTATAATATATAGAGAATTTTAGAGCTGGAATTTTCTTAGAGATCATTTAATTAATCTCCTTTAATTGTGAGCTGAGGCCCTGCTGTGTGAAATTATTTTCCTAAAATTATCTAAGATTAAAATCAAATCTAGGTCTCTGTACTCCAAATCCAGTGGTTTCAGCCCTTTATTAAAAAATTTAGTAATTACTTTTTTGTGTTTTGGGGGGTTTCTTTTTTGCAATTTTATTAATCCAATTAGCCTCTAGCACCATTATTGTATCTTTTACAATACAGAAGCCCACACCATTCCCAATGATTTTTCATGAGGTTTTGTAACATATTTTTATTAGAGTAAAATTCTGAATTTCAAAATCATTTTTCTCACCTTTTTGAGTTTGCTGCAGTTAATGTATTTTGTGATCTTAAGTATTGGGGCACTGGGGAGTGATCTGTTTACCCCCTCTGACTTGTAAACCAAAGAGGTAGTGGCCAGTCCAGGCATACGTTTTGAAATTGGAAACACTGTCAAGTGGTGTTAGGTTCAGTGACAACAGAGGAAAATTCCAAATGGTGGGTTAGGTAAAGTGTACGTCTCTGTTAGATAAAAGATTGTGGAGGCAAGTGGCTCAGGGCTAATGTTGTAAGGCTCAGAGTCCTCAGGACCCCAGGCCCTGTCTGTGCTCCACCGTCCTGGTGCCAGGCTGCCGCTGTCCACACTAGCTTGAGTGCAGGGCAGTCGTTGAAGCACCATCCATAGTTGTCTGGAGGGGGCAAATGGGATAGGAAGTAGAATACTGCTTCCAGCTGAGTCACCTTCCTTAAAGTAGCCTTTTTAAAAGATACACACAAGATTTCCACTTACATTTCATTGGCAAGAATTTCATTTCATGACTAAACCTAGCAGCAAAGAAGATTGGGAAATTTAGGAATTTCGTTACTAAGGAAAATTTTTTTAAAAACCTACCTATGGTAGGAGCATTTGAGGCATGCTTTTAGGTGTGGTTACGCCCATCTGGGGCATCTATAGCCAACACTCCTGTAATTAGTTAGGCTATTTTTGTTCTGAAACTGAAGTGGCTGTTTTTAGAAGCAGGTGCTTCAGCTGTGTTGGTAAGTGTCCAGCTGTTTATTTGCTGAGTCTCTGGTAGCCGTGAAAGTGTATAGAAGGAAAAGCCAATGTGCCCATTTTCATGACTCTGTTAGGGAACACAGATATTTAATACATTTTAAATTACCCTTGTACCAGGAATCAAGTAGGGGACAGCCCCTAAAGCTAGTGAGGAAGCTGAATGGTATCAATTAGAGATTGAACCCAGGTACTGCAAAGCCTGATCAGAATTCCGTTCTGAGGTTTTCCCTCTTCTCATGTCTGTATCTGTAACTTGATAAGTTTGGGGCAGAGATTTTTGGGAAAATTTTCTGGGTGTACCTGGTATTTTGAGTCTTAAGTTGAAGGGAAGAAGATACATTTTAGAGCTTCATTTTGATCCTCTGGTTAATGAGAAATGAGAAAAGCTTTTGTTCAATTTGACCTTTTTTCAGGATATGAAAAATGGCTATTTAAATCTTAACTTTGCAAAAGTGTTATATAGAATATGGGATTGTGGTAAATGAGCTGTTGGAATTTTACTGATACACCTTTTCTAATTTTATTCATGTATAAGGGAAAGTAACTTGAAAGAAAAAGGAAGGCCTACGAATGGACCAGTAAGTCTCTTCCATAAGTAATGGCAGTGGTTACCATAACGTGTTTAAATTACCTAATGGGTCCCACACTAGATGCATTTGCCGAAGAATGGCTTGAACGTGGTCTGAGAACTGAATTGTTAGAAGTAAAGTTTGACAATGACACGGCTGAATGTGGCAGACTGAGAGATACTGTAGCCAATTGGCAGAGTCTAAGTCTCAAGTTGACTTTACCAAGCTAACATCGTAATACTGAGGTTTTTAAAAAATTACTCTGATCGTGTGTTCAAAACATGTTCAGAACTACAGGGTTTTTGGAATAGCAATGGTAATTGTTAAGTTTCTCTTTAATAGAGATGAAATCTAGGCTTGATTTAGGAGAGGAGTATAGTAACTATTGTGCCTTTAAATATGAAGTGTTTGATTAAAATGAATAAAATACTAGCATTGTTTTGTGTTTTGGTATAACATCTAAATAAGATCCCTACTCTTAGGTATCTGAAGTAGTTCAGCCGTGACTCTTCTATAGATCTAATGGGAAAGTGTAATTTAGTTTGGCTTCTTCTGTGCTATGTACATTTAAAGATGAAAATGGTTGTCAAATTAATCTTCTAGAAAGTAGTACCACCCTACGGATGAGTGTTTTATTCTGAAACTAAATGATTCAGTAAATCTTGTTCTTGATGTATTTTAAGAGTTAAAAAGCTTACTCATTTTCATCTTAACATTGGATCCATTATGTTGGCAGTGGTAATTTAGAGATCCCTTTTGGAGATTTTTAGCTAGTAGGACTTCCTTACACCTGGAGAAATTTTAGTACTGTTACTCCAGCCTACAAGGCAAAGCTATTATTGGCACTCTGAGAGTTGGATGCTTACTAAACTTAACAGAACTACCCGGGAGAGCTGAGGAGGAGCTGGCTTTTTGTTTAATCAGCTGCTGTGGAGTTCAGGTGCAGGTGTACTGCAAGTGTTGTGAATGTGCTGTGGTATCTTCTGGAGCAGGGGGTTTCTGGAAACTCCATCCTGGTCTTAGCATAGGTTCTCGTGTCATTGTATTACTTCTCACTGATCTTTGTTGGGGAAGGACAGGCTATAGTGGTCAGTTCTTCATTACCTTCTAGAGGAATTTTTTTTTTTTTGAAGCAATATGTTACATTTTGAGAAATAAAAAATTTTGCAACTAAATGTGAATTTTAGTCACTGAAGATTTATATGTTTATTAATAAATGACATAAAGTGTGCTTCTGAGTACATAATTAGTATTCCGTCCTGAAGCTTCCGAATCAGCTGTTTCTGTCAGTCCTCGGCAGACGTGCAGCTTGTAATTTTTCTTGGTAAGCAAATAAAACCTGGGACTGCATCTCCAGCATTACCTTCCTACATCTTATGTGTCTTTTCCTATTAAAAGAAATTAGACCTCAGACCTTGAGCGCAGCAAACACACGTTCCCCGGTGACGGTCCCCACATGGATCCAGGGCATCTTCCATGTGCTGGGCTGCGTGATCTTGACTCAGTTTTCTTTCCTGTAACATGGCTATTAGCAAATGTAAACTTAAATTCTCACAGCTCTGAGAAGTCAGTGAGTTAATGTGTTAGGAAGTGTTTAGGATAGGCCTGTGGGTAAGCCTTAGTTATTGCTGGTAAGGAGCCAGCCTTCCACATAGATTTTCTGACAAAAATTGTGATTATGCAGGCACTGTCTTAATGGACATTTTTATAATAAGTAGCTCTACATACCTTTTTTGCCAGACATTTTGGCAAACTCTAGGGACTGATTCTTTTAGAAACAATTATTGAACTTCATAGGTACAAAACAGGTTATTACATTGACTTTCTCAAAAGCAGATCCTTCTACTTTGGTCCTTCTGACATGCTGATTTTTGATCTTACTCACCTCATTCTCATTTGAATCACAGGAGATCTATCAGGAGGTTTCATTCTCGTGACTTGGCCCAGTTTAATTTTCTTTTAAGAAATAGAACCAATAATCTTTGTGGAGGTTGGGTAGGGAAGGGCTGTCAACATAAGAAAATCAAATCCTCCCTGATTCTGAAGAGGCACTCAGTTTCTAGACAGTTCCCAGCCAGTTAACCTAGTTATTCTGACCCTTGATAAAACAGTTTTTATGAGAATTTAAAGCAAAACTCTTTAATATATGAGCAGCCAAGGGCTAAATGGCTTTTTTTTTTTTAAATAATAAATTGGCTGAGGAAATTAGCTTCATGTATAGGAATGAACTGATGATTTCAGAGAACAATACCGTAAGTGATTCCTTTATGGAACTGAAATTATGTGTAAGATTTTAAAATACTTTTGTAAGTGAATCAGAGTAAATCTGACAAGTTTGCAGTTGACAGTAAGTACTCATAAAAGGTAACAAGAATAAACTGCAGAAGGAGTTCATGAAATTTGAGAGTAGGCAGAATGTGAGGCCGAGGTGGGATGAGGGTCGCGGAGCCTGCTCGCTCCCTCCAGTGTCCTCAGCAGAATGTGAGGCCCAGGTGGGATAAGGGTCATGGAGCCTGCTCGTTCCCTCCAGTGTCCTCAGCAGGCAGCTTTGCTTCCTTTTAGGTGAGATGAGATGTTCCGTGCCCTCATCTCTCACTCTCATGCTCTTGGTCTTCCTTACTCCTTTACTGGTGATGGAAATCTAGTTAAAGTGCAAGCAGGACCTTCCCCTGTCCCAGGACCCTTTTGTACAAGGTGCAGTCATGGGTTCTTCTAACACTTTCTCAGGATCTGGTGTGTGCTGTCATTCACTACCAAGAAAATGACTGCATTGGTTCTTTAAAGGTACCCTCACCAGATTGTTAGCCCCCAAATTCAGAGAGAGCTAGACTCAGTAAAAGTGTTAGAAACAAAATATAAATCCTTTTGTGTTCTGCAGTTGTATAAAACCATTAGATCCTCATGTATGCCAACCCTGGAGAAACCCCTAAGTGGGAGAACGTCCAAGGGAGACGAGTGAGAGGCCAAGCCACAGTCATTAAAACCAGTTCAGAGCCCATCTTCATGAAGACGTTTCTTTCCACTTTAACAGGTGGTGAGATCTCAGCACTCTCGCATAGCTGCTTGGTTAAATTGACCTTTTGGGGGTCCTGGAGTGTAGTCTCATTCTTTATGCCTCTTCACATTGACTCCTTGCATATGGTAGAAACTCGAGGACATGTTAGCCCTTGAAGAACCAAGAGCTGAAGGATTCAGTGATGGGGGCACTGCCCTCTGGAAAGACGGGTGCAGAGAGTCAGGGGGGTGAGTGGCCTGTGTGCGTGGTGTGGAGCCAGACAGGTCTGATGTGCATCCTGTCTCCACCTGATACCTGTTTAACATTGGAAGGGATAGATTTGTACAAACTGAGTTCCTCTGTAAAATGGAGATGATAGTTACAGATTTATTGAAAGATTAGAGATATTCTATATAAAGATATTCTGTATAAAGTCCATAATAGTAAAGGGAAACTGATCTTGGGATAGTATCAGCAGAATCTGCTGTAGTCATCAAAGGCAGGGTAAGATGAACATGATTTTATCAAATCATGTATCACAGTGATCGAACCAGGTAGCATGTATATCCAATCATATACTCTTTTAGGCTGAAAGAGTAGTCCCCCCCCTTTTTTTTTTTAATTTTTTGCAGTTTTTGGCCAGGGCTGGGTTTGAACCTGCTACCTCCGGCATATAGGGCCAGCACCCTACTCCTTTGAGCCACAGGTGCCGCCCAGAGTAGTCCTTTTTATAAGGGTGATAGCACATCTTGCTGCCTAAAAAAATACAGGCTGGAGTTACCAGTATATTTAAGAACGATTTGATCCGTGTATGGATGAGAGGTTCAGTTCAGTTCGAGAGTACCTACCGTCTGTGCCTGTGTGCCTGGTCCGAGCTTGCGCAGTGTGTGTGCCCTGAGTGAGAAGGCTGTTGGGTTCATGTCAGAGCGGGCCGTGCGGGGGGGTTCTGTCAGAGATGATCTGTGTGTGATTGTGCCATGAGATTATAAGGGAGCTGGGAAATCTGCCACCTTCTGATGTCTAAGCATTGTAACAGTGTAGCATGTTTAGGTGGATTTAGATACACAATACCTAACCGTTGTGTTATGATACGCAGCTTGCCCAGTAGTGTACTGTGGTACTGTGTACTGTGCACGTTTATAGCAGAGGTGTGGCGGCTGTATGTCGCACAGCCTAGGTGTGTAGTAGGCTGTTCCTAGGTGCGTGTAGGTGTACTCTATGGCGTGTGCATCATGACAGAATCGCCTGATGATGCGTTCTCAGAACAGCTCCCTGTCAGTGCACGCTCGTGACTGCCATATACCCCGAGTGACTCCCGGTGGGTCCTGGTGAAGGGCTTCCTTCACAGCTCACATCTTTGATGTGATATATTCTGACCTTCCTCTGACTTCCTCTTTTCTGGTCAAATATATGTATGTCAATTTACTCTAGAAATCAGATGCTGATCTTTATTTTGGGTAATTTTATTGGCTATTCACTAACTTTTCTGGGCCTCTTACTTGGCTTGATCTTTTCCGTCCCTATCGGGACCAGTGCAGAATGAGTTAATTATGCTGACACTTGAAGGTGCCAGTCTGACTTTGCCTCTGACTTGCTGAGAAAGGTCAGAGTGTGGTGTAAACTCTAGCAGGGAGACAGGTTCCCATGAGGATGAAACATTCACCCTGTCTGTCCCTACCTCCCTTGTGTGACCAGAACTTGAGATCTGATGAGCTATGTTGTTTTTTCAAACTTAAGCGGTATTCATTGTAATTACATTAGTTACCTAGAAGGAGAAAACTTTTTCTTATTTGGAAACATACCTTGTTAATTAGAAGAACCCTTATCTATAATAGCTCTTCTCTGCTGTGTTTACTGCTGGGCTCTGGTGCTCTCCCTTTCACCTGCTGAGAAGTATTAGATTTTATAAGATTTGTAGAAATCAAGTTAAATACTAAACTAGATGGCTCATTGTTTTTTGGGAGATGAATTATCTTGGTAGGGGTTGTTGCTTTTGCTTTGTGTTTATGCTGAGTAATTCATAGGGAGGTATGTATTCTGACATTTTAAAGTATCTTGTTTAGAAAATAAATTGATTTAAAGCAGGGTGTGTGTGTGTGTGTGTACGTCATTTCTGAAGCAAAACGTACACTTTTATTGCCTTAAGGGAGAAGTGTTTATTGCATAATATATGTTCATAAGGTTTTTGTAGAAATATTCTACTTATAAAAAATCTGTAAAGGTTACATTGTTTTCCAACATTTAATATTGTCCCAAATAAAAAATACATACAGTTTTATTTAGATAACTAGCTCAGTCCTTAGGGACTGAGGAAATCAGGATTTAACTGAAGCTAGTGAGTTATTTTAAGCCTGGCAGTTAACTCTTCAACAAATGGAGTTATTTTTATAAAATTCTGTGTTCCTTTGGTTCACTGGAAACTTAATTATATAAAGTGTGTAATAAGGACATTCATTGTTTGAATTATAAGCTTCACCTATTTGTTTTAAAAAATACAAGCATTTGGACTGAACTTTGGATTCACTATTTTAGGTAACCAATTCTTAATCCAGATGAAATAGAGGACAGATAAAGCATCTCTGAATTCTAGATGGTACAGTCTTCAATTTGAGTCCCAAACTAACCATTTATCAGCATTATTTGCTAATTAATAAAATGGACTAATCTCAGCTTAATCTCTGTCTGAGGGATTGAAAAGCAATTAAAAAGGAATAAGGAGCTAAATAGAAAGAATTGAAAAAATAAATCCTTCCCTTCCTTTGGTCACTGGGCACTCGTCACACATGTGCTCACTCACCAGGTATTTGCTCAGCAAAATAGTAGCTGTGACACCAAAGCATTGAGACTTAAACTTGAACCCTCCCTGTGTTCAGTGATCTAAGTAAACATATTTACTTTTGCTGTAAGGACTTACGATATTGTTACTTTATAGTCTATACTTAAATCTAGTTATAAAGTAGAGTGAATTTAATTTTTACAAAACTAAGTAGATAATTTTTCATATTTTCCATTGAAAATCTTCATCTATTTGAAGAATTATGAAATTCTATGTGAAGATTTATGGTTATTAACAAGTACTTTTATTGATTAAATGATTGATGTATCAGTATGGTTACTATGGAAAGGATTATCACAAATGTACTATTTTTTTTTTTTTTTTTGCAGTTTTTTGCCGGGGCTCCGTTTGAACTCACCACCTCTGGTATATGGGGCCAGCACCCTACTCTTTTGAGCCACAGGTGCCACCCCAGAAATGTACTTTTTTTGAGAAAATTATTATTATAAAACACACACACACACCCCTCTTGTGGATGGGACACAACTACAACAGGGACCTTACACAGAAACATTGTAACCTAATCATTTTTATCCTCATATTAGTCTAAAATTAAAAAAAAGAAAATTGCCATTAATAATGATTTTAAATTTTTGTTGCAGCTAGAACGAGTGAATCTGTCTGCAGCTCAGACGCTGAGAGCCGCGTTCATTAAGGTGAGGGCTGGTGATTTATCTTGATCAAAGTGTGAGTTATGGATCTACATATTGTGTGTGAGTCACCAGCTTTTATTAGCAAAAACCTTTTTCGTCCTCTTATGCTGTTTCAGGGCACTCTGTAAATCTTAACGCCTCCCCAGGTGAACTGGATCTGGTGCTGTCCCCTCAGTACTCATCTGTTCATCCCTTTGTGCTTTTGCAGCTGATTTCTTCAGAGTGTTCTCTCTTCAGCTTTAGATTATATTTTTGAATTTTTAAAATTGTTTAACTTGTTAAAACTTACTTGTGAAATTATAACTTGAAAAGGTGTTTTTCATATTGCTTAATTATAGAACATGAGTATAAAAGATCAGTGGTTTTGAATGGGAAAGTGACACCTCCAGTTACGCTGGAGCAAGGACACTTTGGGAAGGCACAGCTCCGTCACCCCCAGTGGAGTCTTCCCTGTCTGCAGACCCTAGCTGCTCTGCTCACACCTTGTCGCTGGCCACCAGTTCAGATTAGGATGTGTTCAAAGTAGAGGAATATAAAGAAAGTAAGATATCTCAGTAACGTGCATAGGTATTTTATACTGATCATATTGAAATAATATTTTGGATGTACTATTAAGATAGTCGTACCTTTTTTCTTTTCTTGTTTTTTTTAAAAATTTATTTTAATGTGTGACCACTAGAAAACTTGAACTTACAAAGATGTCTCATACATTGATCACTACAAAAGTTTTGAGATACACAAAAATCAAGAAATATAACATTTTCAAAAATGGAAGCAGATGAAGCTCTCCCAGCAACCCCAGTAAGCCGAGCACGTGGAAACTGGCAGGGCTGGAGCAGCGAAGACGCTGTCAGCTGTGTTTCCTGGAAGTGAAATAACGGACCATAGCAGTCTGTCTCAAAACTTTTATAGTGACCCACATATTTGTTGCTTACCTTATATTTCTATTGGACAGTCCTACTCTAGAGATTTATTATACGTACTGGGCATATGCTTTAATGCAAACCGTTATCTGGGCCCCCACCTCAAACACGTACGAGGATATAAAGTGCCCGAAACTTTAATTCTTATTTTTTCGTGTGTCCCCATTAATAGCTAAAACAACTTCTTTTTTTTTTTTTATTGCAATTTTTTTGGCCAGGGCTGGGTTTGAACCCACCACCTCCAGTGTATGGGGCCGGCACCCTACCACTTTAAGCCACAGGCACCATCCTAAAACAACTTCTTATTTTTCAAATAGAATGTTTTACTATGTAAATTTGGAATGAATTTATAGTGAAGTTTCATTGGAATTGAAGCTATAAATCTATTCAGCTTGATTTCTTTGTGTGGCACCTAAGTTTATTGAGACCACCTTAACTGGTAGCTCAGAGCATGTCTCTAGATATCTTTCTTATATCACCAGAATTTTTTTTGCATCTGTAATGTCTGAATATCTGTGATTCGGTGTGTTTGCATATGCGTATTTACTAGTTCATTAGAATACGTCATGCAGAATCACTGACTTCATGATGAAAGTTAATGAAGCAGTACCATGCTGGGTATTTTGTCATTGTTTTCTTCTTTGAGCATCAGTTTGGTTTTGGAATGGAATATTTGGTCATTAAGGAGGCAGGACAGTGACTAACTTAAGCACATTTGTGGCCAAAAAAAAGAAAAAGTGATCTCTGCACAATACAGTATTTATAAAGTAAAAATCAGTTTTTCAGTTTTCCTGATACTAAGAACAGAGAGAAATTTATCTGCAGGAGTAGATAGTAGTAGATGACATCTTCATTGGCATTCATAAAAGAAATAAAATAATGAATTTCATAAGGCTTTTTCTGTAACATCCTAGCACATAAACTGATTATTTAACATTGAATTATGTGACTATGATAGTTCTGCTTTGATTCATGCATAAATCTTATCTACAGCATTGATTCTTAATTGAGGGTAGTGGAGGTCATTTTGGAGGAAAATAACCAATTTTGCATTTATTTATTTTTAATTATCAAATTTATTAAATTTCAAGTGAAATTGAGAAGTATAGGGGTTAAAGGGGGGGAGGTGTTTGTGTTTTGTTCTCTTTTGTTTCTTTTTTCAAGCTGTAATCTTTTTGAAAAAGATGAACAAAGCCCTACGAGTTAGAGAATCTTATATCCATGTTTTCAGTTCTTGGTCCCCAACAATAATAATTTTTATTAAACTTATTATTATTTGGAGAAAAAAGAGATTAAAGTACCTTTTCCTCAAGATAAAATAATACTATTGAGTATTATGTTTTAACATATACAGTTGACCCTTAAACATCATGAGGTTAGATGTGCCAACCCCTCAGCAGTCAGAAATTGGAATATAACTCTTGATTCCCCAAAAGCTCAACTACTAAAAGCCTGTTATGGACGAGACTCTTTACCAGTAACATAAACAACACATATTTTACATGTTGTATGTATACATGCTATATTTTTACAATAAAGTAAGTTAGAGAATAGAAAATGTTATTAAGAAAATCATAAAGAAGAGAAAATAGATTTCCTATTCCTTAAGTGGAGGGAGCTGATATAAAGATTGTCACCCATGCTGTCTGCTCATCAAGTAGGCTGAGGAGGGGAGGGGATGAGCAGAAGTGGAAGAGTTGAAAGGCAGGCAGGTGGGACAAGCTCTCTTGTTGTAACTTTGTGGAAATACATCATGGTTTCTGTCTGATTTTTGTTGAAAATGTTTCTATATGGTCAGAGTCCATGTGCCACCATTTGCTTCAGTTTCAATGCCTGTATCATAGAAGGGTCCATGTGGTAAAGTAAGTCAGACAGTCTGGTGTGAGCAGAGGTCTTGGACCAGGGTGTCTAGAGTCACTTTGTTCCTGGCATTGCTGCTTGTATGTCTTCTGGCTGTGGGGCACTGGTTCAGAAGCATTCATCTGCACCAGCTTGTCTTTGGACCATTTCCCTGATGGGACCTGTCAGCTCTAAATTTCCCCAGGACCCCTGTCCTGAAGCCCCAGCCTTTTAGTACATCCTCCATCTCTTTAATTGTTTCCTTGATTGGGTCTGTTACTCCATATAGATCCCATAAAGTCGTGTACAGCATCTGGGCACAGTTTTCATCAGCAGGAATTTATTGTTTTGGGCTCGATGGTTTCATGGTGTTTCCTATAGCAGTGAGTGGCGTCTTAAATGATGTAATCCCTGTACATGTTCATGATCTCTCAGGATTCTCTTTTAGGGTGTTGACAGTATCCCCCACCCCCCAGCACTGTATGTAACATGCACCTTGAGGTTTAAAGAACCTTAGGATCTAAAATCTCCATTGGAGATGTTTTGGGGGGCAAAGAAATTACTTCAGCATCTTTGGTGGTGACCTCATGAGGTTCTGTGTGGCTGGGAGCATTGCACTGTCAAATTTTGAAAGAACTTTAGAAAGCAGAGTTTTACTGGCCAGGGTCTTCCTTACTTCAGAACATCCATAGAACCAGTCCAGAAAAAGGGTTCTTCTTGTCCAGGCCTCCTGTTGTACAGCTGAAAGACTGGCAGCTCTTTCCCACGAAGGCACGAGGCTTGGCAGCTTTGTAGGTGAGGGCAGTCCTGGTCACACACCTGACTGCTTTTATGCAAAATGGTTGTCTATCCCTGCCTGACTTCTCTTTATTGGTAATAACTGTCCTTCGTGTGCTCCAGAATAGGTGCGTTAAAAACCTATTCAGGCAGATACCCTTTCTTCTAAGTGGTTTTCTTCATAGTGTTTGGGAACTCATCTGCTATCTCTTGGTCAGTGGAAGCTATTTCTCCTACTATCTTGATATTTTTAAAGTTAAACCTCTTTGTAAAACTATCAGACCATCCTTTGCTGGCATAAAATTCAAAATTCTCCAGCTTTGGATCCTTCATCTTCCTTTTGCTTTAAGTTGTCATATAATGACTTTTACTTCCTTTAAAATCATGTTAGAGTCTGTGGTTTGCCTTTTTTACAGAAATCTGGCACCCACATAAAAGCTGCATTTTCAATATGAGGTAAAAAGGGATTTTGCATAATGGCAGTGTTTTTGTGTCTGCTGGTGCGGCTGTACAGGCAGCTTAGTAAGTTTCCTTTTCTGTTTTTATACTGGTGCTTACACTGGATTTATTTGTCTTGAAATGGAGGGCAACTGCCTTCTCAGACTTGATCTGTGGTACACATCAAGCATCAGCTTTTCCTTATAGTGTCATGACTTGGCTTCTTGGGCGCACATCAGCCTCACTCGTGGCATTTCACAAGGATCTCCTGGTGTTATTCAAGCTTTACAATATAACACCAAACGTGATGAAATATATGTGAGACTGAGAGATTACTTTTTACTGAAGAGCTGAACTGGTCAGCATGTGGCTGTATTGAGCTGTAAAGTCACATGGCATTTTAAGTGTGTACCTTAAAGTCAGCACTTGAGCTCACTGCAATAGCAACTTTACATATGCAGTGTTGACTACTGTTAATTTTATGCATTTATGGTGTATTACTACATATTTCTGTTTGTTTATATTTCTCCTGCAAATGGTGCCATGTGCAAGCTATAAATGTATGTGTGTTTTGATAAATTTTAACTTTTATAATAGATTTGTTTATATTTTATAGTATTAATTGTTTATATTTTGTGGTAATTAATTTTATGGTAATCAATAAAGTTGACTAGTATCTACATAATTTTATGTATTCATGACATCTTTTTAATGTTAATATTTTTAGTCTATGAGCTTTGCATGTTTTTCAAATTATCACAAATCTCTAACATTTATTAAATATAAATATATTTGTATTTTAAATAGAAATCTGCATATAAGTATACTCGCACTGTTCATACCTGTAAGTTCAAGGGTCAACTGTATTCCTTTTGATTTCCCCCTCCCTTCCCCCTCTGAGAGGTGCTGAGAGGCTGTTCCTTGTCTCCCTTCCTCCTTTGAGAGGTGCTGATAGGCTGTCCCATCTCCCTTACCCCTCTGAGAGGTGCTGATAGACTGTCCCATCTCCCTTCCTCCTGTGACAGGTGCTGATAGGCTGTCTCATCTCCCTTATCCCTCTGAGAGGTGCTGATAGGCTGTCCCATCTCCCTTCCTCCTCTGAGAGGTGCTGATAGGCCATTCCCATCTCCCTTCCCCCCCTGAGAAGTACCGATAGGCTGTCCCGTCTTCCTTACCCCTCTGAGAAATGCTGATAGGCTGTCCCATCTCCCTTACGTCTCTGAGAGGTTCCCACAAGCTGTCCCATCTCCCTTACCCCTCTGAAAGGTGCTGATAGGGTGTCCCATCCTCCTTACTCCTCTGAAAGGTGCTGATAGGCTGTCCTGTCTCCTTACCCCTCTGATAGGCTGTCCTGTCTCCCTTCCCCATCTGAAAGGTGCTGATAGGGTGTCCCATCCTCCTTACCCTTCTGAGAGGTGCTGATAAGCTGTCCCGTCTCCCTTACCTCTCTGAAAGGTGCTGATAGGCTGTCCCGGCTCCTTACCCCTCTGAGGTGCTGATAGGCTGTCCTGTCTCCCTTCCCTCTCTGAAAGGTGCTGATAGGCTGTCCCGGCTCCTTACCCCTCTGAGGTGCTGATAGGCTGTCCCATCTCCCTTCCCTCTCTGAAAGGTGCTGATAGGCTGTCCCGTCTCCTTCCCCCTCTGAGAGGTGCTCATAGGCTGTCTCGTCTCCTTCCCCCTCTGAGAGGTGCTCATAGGCTGTCCCGTCTCCTTCCCCCTCTGAGAGGTGCTCATAGGCTGTCCTGTCTCCCTTCCCCCTCTGAGAGGTGCTGATAGGCTGTCTGGTCTTCTGGGTTGAGAGTGGATATTGCCCTTTGGGATATTTTCTCTCTCAGCTGGATGCTTTTCAAAGATTAAGCACCCATTAAGTTCAGGGTGTTTTCTGGGGGAAATCCTAGAGGTGTCCATAGTTACAGAGTCTGTGATTTAAGAGCACATCTCTCAACCTAATACATTGGGCAAATTTAAGCATTGAAAATAAGAAGTAAATAGCTTACCAGGATTTTAGTCAGACGATATACTAACACTCCTATTCCCAGACAGTGTCTGAGGCACCCTGGAGCCCACGGCAGACTCAGGGCATCCTGAGAAGTTTAAAGACTGGGCTGAAAACAGTGACACTTGACATCTGTTAGGGCATGAACTCCTTGGCTGACTGCAGTGTCAGCACATCAAATGGGACCACGTTCCTGTCAGTGACGTCGTATTTTTGTGGAGCTGGACTTTTAGCTTCTCTGTGATAAGGACACCCCACAGCAAATCATTGTGCGCGGGGACAGGAGAGTGGCAGGGTGCAGGCTAAATGTAACGGGTGAGAAAAGCCGTGCAGTACCCAGTAGGCACGTCCATTCCACTAAAAAGCAGCCGTGGTTATTTAAGAATGAAATAAAATATTTGCCTTTTGTTTTATGAATGTGTATTTTTAAGGCTGACATGTTAGGAAATAGACTTACTAAGTTTTTGGACCTAACTACTTGAACAGCACTGTTCAGTTTGTCTTTTGGGCATTGTGAGCTGAGGAAATTGGGGGCCCCAAACCCCCAAATGGTTGTTGAAACTTTGTTTTCAAATTTTCCGCATTTAATTCTTTCAGTGCCTTACTATAACTCAATGGAGATTCTGCTGCTGTTCCTTTCAGCATATAGAATGCACCCTCCCTTAAGATAATTTGGTGTGTAGGTAGATTGAATGCTACTGAGAGAAGGAAGTTTAGCCACTGTGACCAAACAGAACCTTGTGTGTAATTTTGTGGCAGTTCACTAAATTAATAGTATAAAACACATCTTAAGACATATTTGGATGCCTTTTCTGCTAAAGGCAACTTCTTTTTAAAAAATGGATTCTATCTTGAATTTATCCAAGGAAAGAAAAGTCAAAGTAGGCTGTAAAAGAAATGAGATCTGCTCAGATACTTATTAATCATATATCAAAATGATTTTCCTGAATAGCTTTGATAGCAGTTAATATTATCTCAAGATTGAGATAAATATGTGTGTTTTCTTTTCTCATTTCATTCCACAACCTTTCAGTTTTTGATACTGGAGATCTAATGGGAAACAAGGTGTTATAATGGAAAGCACAGTAGGAACGGAAGAGACTGGTATCTGCAGTGACGGCAGAGGTGGGGGTTAAGCGCACCTGACACAGAAGGAAGCAGAAATCCTGCCTTCCGATCAAGATCATAAATGTGTTTCTGTTTGCTGTTTACTGTCAGCAAAAATGAAATCATCAGCGTGATGACAAAAGGCGGCCGGCATTCTAAGGGGACCAAACCAAGCATGATTACAAAATTCTAAAATATAACAAAGGGCAAAGTTACTGGGGAAAATTAAAATCTGAAAATGAACTTGGATGAACTTGGAACTCTGCTCAGTTGAAATGACTAGAGGATGTTAGTGCCCAAGGGAGTCTAAGTAACAGAACCAATGCAAACTCATTAACAACAGCTCAGAAGTTAGTAACAGGATTACTGATATTTTGGAAACCAATGAAGGAAATATTCTTACTACAAAAATGAAATAGGAATTGAAAGTCATTTGTGGGAAAATAGTTCAGAGATTATTATAGTTTCAGTAAAACCTGAAAAGAAACTCTTGGTTTGGTTTGGTTTTCTGGTACTTTGTTAGTTTAAATGCAAAGAATCTGCAAAACACTGGTAAGATGAGTTACTGCTTCATCCTTAAGTTGATGTATTAGCTAAAAATTTTCAATATATTTAAACTAATGATAAGAGTAATTGATAGATTACCAAAATATTGGCAGATTGCCAAAATATATACCATCTTTATCTTAAGTATTTTATGTTCCAGTGAAAAATGGAATCATGGTCCTAGTAAAAAGTTACTAATGCACAAGTTGTAACAAAACCTTAGAGAATGCCGTCACAGCACCTGCTTTAGTTTACAGAGATTTCTGCCCTTGTAAGTTATTGGTCTAAGAAGTTCCCTCAGGTCTAAACAATTAAATTTTGGTTTTAAATACTGATTCCAAATCTATATTTCAAAACTAGTTTTCTCTTTCTTATAGGCTGAAAAAGAAAATCCAGGTCTGACGCAGGACATCATTATGAAAATTTTAGAGAAAAAAAGCGTAGAAATTAACTTCACAGAGTCCCTTCTTCGTATGGCAGCTGATGATGTAGAAGGTATTAGAAAGAACCTTGCTTAGTTTTACAGTTGTTGGAAAGCACTTTTTATAAATCACTATTTATTTGACAAAAAAATCTTCTTCTCTCCTTTTCTCCCTTCCCTCGTCATTGAGGTCACCTGATGATAGTGGAAGCAAATCTATGTACAATTGAAAAATAGTTCTTGCTTTTTATTTGTGAGATTTAATTACTTGAAGGGGGAGAGTTGTTTACACCATGTGCTTTCATTTTTTCCCTGTTTATAAGATGTTTTGGGGGTTCCATTGTCACCAAAAGGTAAGCCGTATTGGAATGGCTATTTTATTTGGTGTTTTCTTTAAACAAATAGCAGTTTGTAAGTAATGAGTGTTTCGTTTGTTTTTCTAACTTTATAATGGCATCTTTTTTTTTTAAGCACAGATACAGGAAGACAATACCATCCCTTTTGCTTTTCTTCATTTTGGCTTTTTAAAAGTAAAAATGGATTTCATTTAAGTTTAGTGGCAATTTTCCCATTAATTTAGTAAAATGTAGATATATAATTTCCAGTGTTTGTTGGGAGAGAACAAAAAGTAGACATTTCAGCTGATTTCCTGATTTATAACAAAGTCCTTATTGTCACTTAGACCCCAGGACTTGAGCCTGTTTAGCATAACATATGGGTGAACTGGCAGAGTTGTGACCCTGCCACTGCTTCAGTGAGCCTACCGAATCTCACTGAACCTCTTTCCAAAGTTGTGATTCTCTGATCCTGGCCTTTATGTGGCTCTGGGGTGGTGGCTTTGTTTCTAGGTAAGATTTCAAGAATGTGCTAAAGATTTTGTTAGGTTATTTGGGGGGTTGATTTAATAGACAGTTGTGTATTCATATAAGGGTTTTAAATTACTGAACCAGATATATTTTGCCTTTGCTTTAGTTAATAGCATCATTTACCTATTGTGAAATGTCTCTTCAGAGGACTGATGAACTTGATTAAGCTTCCCTTACCTTATTTTTAAAATTTAATGGGATTTCCATTTACCCCAAATTGAGAATATTAAGTCTTTCAATCTTTTACTCTGAGAGAAACCTATTGTTACTGCTGGACTGTCGAGTGCTAACAAATTCTGCTCTGCACCCTGGTATTTCCTAGTTTCTCTGGCCTTTCTTTACCCACCTGCCTTTGACCAACATGGGGAATTCTTAGGAAGTTGGCAGAGAGTTGCATGATGTGTTTCATTATGTGTTCATCAGAGTATATGATTGAACGGCCAGAGCCAGAATTCCAAGACCTCAATGAAAAGGCGCGAGCCCTAAAACAGATTCTCAGTAAGATCCCAGACGAGATCAGCGACAGAGTGAGGTTTCTGCAGACAATCAAGTAAGTGATGGATCTTTTTATAAAAGCACTTCAAAGGAACTACTCGTCTAGATGGGGTAATTTTGTATGATGTTTATATTAAGTTAAAATGTTAATTTGAAATACAATTTGATAGTTTTAAATGCTGCATTTTATTATTAACTTCTAACCTCTTGGCATTTTGGTTTCAGAATACAATAACTTTTTGAAAATGTTTTATTTAAAAACAGTGAATGAAATGTACAAAACCTGGAGTGGAGTTTGAATTCAATAAATAATGGAAAATGTAAATCCCGGATTAAAATGAGTAGAGAAATTGCATAAATCCTAGAGATAATAGGAGATACCAAAGTTTCGGAAATGGTGCAAGCATGAGAATAAGTATTGTGTAGCCTTTTCTTATTTTGACCAAATCGTGGACCTCCGGGGATACAGGTTAAATAGGACCAGGGAGGCTGGATGGGTCCCGTCCCCCCAAGATACCTCCTTATATATGTACGAATATTCCAAAGCTAGAAATATGCAAAATTTGAAATACTTATAGACTGATATATTTCAAGTAAGGGATATTCATCCTTTATAGTTAAAATAAAATTGTTTGGCCCATAAAAGTTAAAATTGCCATTGATCTCAAACCTGGTCGTTTAGACAGTTTATTTCTGAGTTTTCAAATAATTTAGTCAGTTTTCCTTGGCATTGATATATTTGCTGATGAGCAACACTGCATTTCTATGAAGATTAGATATTTAAGCTAGTATTTTACCAGATTTTGCTTCATAGTATTGTAGTAGAGGTTTATATAGTCAGAATCACTGAGTGCTGAGCACTGTTCGAAGTCACATTGCGTCACTTAGACTGTGTGCACAGCCCTGTCACAGAGCCGATGAGGAGGTTAGGCAGCTCTCCTTCCGTCCCACAACTGGCAAGTGACACAGCTGGATCTAAACCCGGGCATTTGGAGCCCAGTGTGTTTTCTTCTGCTTTGTAATCAGAGATTCATAATGTTGATCTAACCTGGTGATTGTAAAAAAAGTTTTAAAAAATATGTTTTCTTTTTAATTATTTTAGGTACATGAAAGCTGTATATATTTGTAGAGGCCTTGGGATGTTTTGATACAGGCATACAGTGTTTGTCAGTCAGAGTAATTGGGGTGTCCACCTAAAGTGTCTATCGTTTCTTTGTGTTAGGAACATTCTAGTTCAGCTCTTTTAGTTATTTTAAAGTGTACTATAACTTACTGTTGACTAAAGCCACTTTGTTATATATCAAGTATTACTCATTTTGTTTATCTTACTATGTTTTTGTGCCCATGAACCATCCTCATTTTATTCTGTCCTCCTTACTACTCTTCTTGGCCTCTGGTAACTTTTATTCCACATTCCTCTCCATGAGATCAACTGTTGTGATAGTTAACTCCAGCATGTGAGTGAGAACTTGTGAGATTTGTCTTTCTATACTTGGCTTATTTAACTTAACAATTTCCACTTCCATCCATGTTGTTGCAAGTGGCAGGATATCGTTCTTTTATGGCTGCATAATACTCCACTCTGTGTATGTACGACCGTTTCTTCATCCAGATCTTAGCTGGCGTGCGGGTGCTGCATTGAGCCTGGAGTGCAGACATCTCTCGCCATCCTCTTCTCCTTCCCTTTGGATACACTGAGCAGCAGGACTGCTGAATCCCACCATAGCTCTTTTAGCTTTTTGAAGAACTTTCATGGTTGTTGCACTGATTTATATTCCCGCCAGCAAGGTACAGGGTTCCCCTTTCTCTGCACCCTCACAGCATTCATCATGGCCTGTCTTTTTGACTGGGGTGAGATATGTCTCATTGCAGTTTTGATCCGCGTGTCTCCAGACTAATGATGTTGAGCATTTTTTAATATATTTGTTGGCCATTTTTTGAATCATCTTTTGAGAAATGTCTATTCAGATCTTTTGCCCATTTTTTAGTCAGAATATTTGATTTTTTTTCCTATCACATTGTTAAAGCTCCTTATATATTCTTGTAAATGATCCTTTGTCAGATGGTAGTTTGCAAATACCTTCTCTCTTTCTGTGGGTTGTCTCTTTACTTTGCTGATTATTTCCTTAGTCTTAGCTTGATGTGATCCCGTTTGTTTAATTTTGCTTCAGTTGCCCGAGCTCTGGGAGTGCTGCTAAATTAATTATCGCCTAGACCAGTATCCTGAAGTTTGGCCCCAATGTTGAAAAAAGAGTTTTTGCTGTTTGAAGGAAATGCTGTTTGAGGGGTAACAGCGTTTTGTTTGAAGCAAGGGTACAAACGGCAGGCCCAGAGCCCTCCATCCTGTAATTTTGACAGCCTTTTTCTCCCTCTGGTGTTGATGAGACATCTTTGCTAAGCCCTTTGTCAGTCTAGGAAGATGCAGTTTGAAAACCACATTATTAACAGGTACATTTTAGGGATTTGCATGTGAAAGTCCTGTTCATCATCATCACCAGGCTCTTTTAGGGTCTCCCCTCAGTTGGGTGTGAGTAGGAATGTTTCAGTTCTGTTTCTTCATTTGGCACGATTGAGTTAGGAGGAATGGCAGTGAAGATTTGTTTCCTCAACCATTTTAGGGGGGATAATTTGCCCTAGTAAGTAATTAATATGTATATTATTTCTGAGACTGAAATTCAACCATATGCAACTAGAATAGATGGCTCAAGTTAGATCATTTGTATTGCTATAATGTGCATTGATACATTTTGACGTATGTTACCACTGTTAATTGACACATTAGTGGGCGCAGTTGCACTAAAACAGAAAGTGGCTTATCCTTCATGTGGTGCAGTTCCTATTTCTCTTTAACATATTTTACTTTATTCACATTTTATCCATTTATTTTAGCAACATTATTCAGTAAGCATATATGAAAGACCTACCACACTAAATGCTATGTGTGATGCTATAGGTTATATTAGATCGTAAGCACATTCCTTGCAGCTAATAAATGTTCGGGAATTTTTGAAGATAGTAGCAGACCTAGGTTTGAATTTCACTCCAACATGGAGCAGTGTGACTCCTGGATATATGTTGCTTAGCTTCCAGCATTCTCATTTCTGCCCCTGACGGCGAGGCTGATAAGATGTCAGGATCAGAGGAAGTGCTGGTCAGGAGGCATGTGGCGCAGCCTGGCGTGCACTCCAGGGCACGTGCTGGCACCGTGAAGTGAGGCTTTTCCCACCTTCTCTATCTGGTGTTGATGAGGAAAAATGATCCAGCAAACAGTTTTTAAAAACCCTCTTGATTAATGAATGGTTTTTTTGATGACATTTGATCTTATGCAAATATTTTATGAAATTAATTTGTAGGTTTCCTTTAAGTCTGATACATTCCTGATGGATAACTAGTAGCGACTTAACGGCCGCTCGCGCCGGTCTCTATTTTCTCTCTGTGATTTGCATTTCTGTTTTCTTAGGCTAAAATTTCCCAAGGTTTATTTGTTTAGCGTCAGGAGCGTTGGTGGTGGCTGCAGAACGAATTGTTCAGAGCTGTCCAGTGTGAAGCAGACTGAGCGCACAGTAGGGCAGGTACCCAAGCAGAAGCTCCGCTTGCCTCGGTGCTGTTTGATCAGATGCTCTCTCCTTCCATCTGAGCCTCTATCTTTCAGTGTATGCGTTTCTCAGAAGGTGCTAGAAGGAGCTTCAAATTCATCAGTTCTCTCCCATTCCACTCATACTTCTGTCTCTGACCTCAGAGTTCATCAGTTTAAACAGCATCATTATGTGAGAGTTATTTACCTTCAGGGCCTCTCAGTTCTTTGTATGGTTAATTGTGGGTAGTAATTTTTTGTGCTAGTACTTTTTTTTCTAGAAACAAACATAATTTAGCTTCCCTAGTACAAACTTTGGGGCCATAAATGAAAATGCTTTTCTGTGTACGTACAGATAACATGATATTTGGCACAAATTGCTGCAGATTTTTAGGGGGGACATTCTAAAGCAATTTCGTAGGTCAGACCTGACTCCCCAGCAGCATCACTTAGGGTTACCCCTTCTAAACTACAGACAGACAGATGTTCAGTGTTGGTCAGCAGCTGTGAGGTGGCTGCAGTATCCTCCACGCTCCTCCCTGCTGCCTGTTCTTTCCTTTTCCCTGCTGGAGCAGCCGCTACCCCTGGGTGTGGAAGATGTGTTCACTGGTGTAGTCAGTCTTTAAGGCACATTTTCATATTCTCCTGTTACCAGAATATTAGAATATGCTACTAAGGGAGACCTGTATAAACAGCTGTCTGATCACTGTAATTTTCTTCATTATCCTTCATTTTAAATTGCCCCGTTGTGGATTTGGAAAACCTTGCATATTTACATTTGACATTTTTTATTTGTTGAAATTGTAGTTTTTCTTAGGTAATAGGATGTTCATATGACACCATTTTATTAAACAGTGGTGTATTTTGTCCATCACAGCAGTACAGAGAGATTCAGTTTGCTTAAAACCATACATTGAAAGGAACAGTTATATAATTTCAAACTATTACTCAAGGCGAAAAATGGACAGATAGCATACTTGTGTAAAATTTATTCACCTCCTTGAATTTGTAGTATTTTAATGTTTCAGCCTAATACCAAAGTTTGACAAATAAGATATTTAATAAACATATCTTATTACTTCAGAATAGCCTAAAATACTTTTTTATACCAAAATCTTATATGCCTTTAATTTCTAGAATTTCCATAATGTAGAATTTCTACAGGCTTATTCACACACAGCACACTGGGAGCACCCCTGCACACAGAAACCTGGAGCTTTCTTTTTTTCCTTTCTTTAAGTAAAATAAAGCTAAAATGTTTTAGATATGAAATATCTGAAATCTGATATTTATAGTTTAAAAAATCAGTAATAAAATTTAAAAATAATATTTAAAAATAAATATTTGTAATGGTCTAGATCTACATTTTGTTTAAATTCATATCTTCATTCTTGCATTGCATTTGAACAACAAAAGCTTTTGTGGTGACAGAGAATGGATGTGAAAAAGAAGACTTGGCTTAGAGATAGATGGTGGGGCTGTTTGAGAAGGTAGAATTACGTGAAGTCAAGTTTGACAGGAAAAATATTGCTATGAAGTTAGAATGTGGAAATTGAAAAGGATATAGAAATAAAAGACAAGAAAGGTTCCAGAAAATGTGTTGCATGGATAGGACAGATAGTCAGCTGAAGTGATAATTACTGATTTCTCTCTTAGAAGGGGGAGGACAGTGTGGTACAGCTATAGTCAAGGGAGGATTGCAGAAAGGCTCAGGTGGAGTCCGGGATTCTGATATCGTCTCCTCCAATGACTTAAATGTAGTTTACTTTAGCAAATAGTGACCAGCAGCAAAGGTTTGGAAGAGGAAGATACGCGTTTGCTAGATAAAAAGTGAAGGTGTCTGAGAGAGAAGCATTCTGAGAAGGAATATTTCCACTGAGAAAATCGTTTTAATGTTCCATGTTAAACATTTAAAACAATTAAGTATCTGACATGGAGTGGTGTTAAATACAGAAATGTGTTATATGTGATGTAAAATTTCATAGAAGTAGTCATTGACTAATTGTTCAAATAACTTCAGCTACATTAGCCAGAGAAATGGAAAACCCAAAAAAAAAGGAAAACACAGGCGTAGATCAGGTTCCCCTTCTACAGATGTGAGTAGGGAATGCTGGGGGAAATGCGACTGGTGTGTCTGGTAAGCAGTTCCAAGTCAGGGCCGTAGAGGGCTCAGCTCAGTAAAACCCACTCCGGCAGCCAGAGCTGGGCCCTGCGTGAGGTACACATAGGGTGAGTCAGAGCAAATTGAGATTAGAATTCTTAAAATGTATGTATACACATTTCTTTGAAATGTAGCTGGTGTTAAAGATTCCTTTTGTCCTTTTCCAACAGGGATATAGCTAGTGCAATAAAGGAACTTCTTGATACAGTGAATAATGTCTTTAAGAAGTACCAGTACCAGAACCGCAGGGTAAGTTCAGTGGACGTCACTGGTTGCCACCCTCAGTGTTGGTTTGATTATGAGATTTTCTGTCATTAATCACTGGGTTTATCTTTGAATTTAAATATGCTGCTTTCTGTGTTTAAATGCTCAAAATGCTTATTTGTGATGTAAAGTGCACGCTTACTATGTATAATCTCCTGTCTCTGACTTGGCTTTTGTTATTGCTCTGAGTATTTTTTTCTCATTATTTTTTTATTTATGTAGGCGCTTGAACACCAAAAGAAAGAATTTGTAAAGTACTCCAAAAGTTTCAGTGATACTCTGAAAACATATTTTAAAGATGGCAAGTAAGTACTGTCATTTATCCTTTTCCTTAAAAATCAACTAGATCGTTGATTTTACACGATGCTGAAATCACAGATACAGCCCTTTCACCAACTCCTGTTGGCATGCAGATGACTGAGCGCAAAGGCAGTCCATTAAAAATAGAAAATAAATGATTGCTGAGTCCACCAAGACTTGATTCTAGAGCAGGAGTTGTCCTGCCTTCTCTGAGAGGGGCCAGATGGGAATAGTTTAGATTGGATGGTCCTGTCCCCGGCACTCGCCTCCCTCTGTTGTTGTGGTGCAAAGCAGCCAGAGCCAGTGTGGGCAGGGGGAGGCGCGACTGTGCTCTAACAGATCTTCATGTAACCTGAAATTCGAATTTGGTATAAAACTTCAGCTGTCACATAACATCCTTTTGATTATAGTATTATTTACCATTTAAAAACAAAAGCATTTTTAGTTTACTGGCCTCTTTTACCCACATCTGAAGTTGGTTCTCAAACTTCAATAGCTTTAAAATACGCCTGGAGGGCTTGTTAAGGCATAAATTGCAAATTGCTATAAGGGCCCCACCTCCAGAATTTCTGATTTTGTCGATCTGGGGTGGGGCCAAGAATTTGTATTTCTCAGCAGTTTTCGGACAGTCTTGGTGCTGCAGGTCAGTCGGCATTAGATCTGTCTGCACCTTACACTCACTTGGGGTGGGTTTCAAAAAATCTCGTTGCCTCGGCCCCTTCTGCTCAGATTCTGATGCAGTTGGCCTGGACTAGAGCTAGTGGTTTCGATGTTTTGTGAAAGTGCTCCAGGTAATTTTAAAGTGCTGTGAATTTTGATCCACTATCCTGAAAGGACAGAGAATTAAGTTGACTTTCATAGCGTCATTCTGTAAAATAGGAAGTATGCTAAAAATGCAGCCTGGATGTCATTTTAAATTTATATCCATCTGGTTGCCGAACACTGCAGAAAAGGTGTTTTAATGTATTTTTGTATATACATACTCACATATAATGTATAAACTGAGGCAGAGGACATGTTTTTTGTAGTATTGTGTAATACAGTAGTTTTCATAGTCAGAAATAATCTAAATAGAAGATTCAGACATCCTGTTCCACAAGTTAACTTTTGAAGTCCCTATATTTAGTTCTATCATTACAATAGTACTGTAATAATTAAAAATAATAAAAACACATTAGATGGAATTCTGTTAATTTTCGGCATTTCTCCAACTGTTCAAACAGGTGGAAATAGTACGTGTGTTAGTAAAGATACTGAACTAGGTTTTGTTAGTGGTTTTATGTTCTGTACTTCCTTCAGGTTGTCTGGGGGAAGCCTCTTGATGACTTCATTTAACAAGCTAGCAGCTGTGTTTTGAAATAAACTTTCATCTTTTTTTCCTTGATCTCCTGGGCTAAGCCCAAATAACCAACACACATTAGAAGAATAATTTACATGATAGAATCATTATTTCTGATACTAATTAGTTACTATTATGAAATAAGCACATTGGAAGATAGAAATTAAGAGCCTAATTTTCATTAATTTGAAATTAACTTACTTTTCATATGGATTCTTTAGGCTCCTTGCTACGACTTTCTCTCCATTCAGCAGCTCTTTAAAATTCCTGTCCTTTGTGGATGAATTATGTGCCGTGTGTATTGAACTTATTTCCTAAAAACAGAAAATTATTAATAGAGCCCAGTCTTTAAGCCATCTTTCAGTAGGAAGATGAATTTGCATTGATTCAACCAATTCTTCCTAGTCCTCCTCTTTTGAGAATTTTCTGGGAAGATACAGGCTCTGCCTCTGATACTAAGAAACTGACAAGGCCACGTGGTAGGCCTGGGGCACCAGCCTTGTGTTCCAGCCACGTGAAGAGGAGCCTTCAGAAGGTGGTGGAGCATGAAGCCGTTTTAAGAGCACATTTTCACATATTGTCAGCTCCAAGTATTAAAACTACATGATTTTTTGTTTGTTTGTTTTAAAAGTAGATTATTCTAAAAGTAGTTTGTAGTTATAATTCCTACCCCTGTTTTAGTGGGGGGGGATTTGTTTGTTTTGAAAGAAGGTAAGAGGGGTTGGGATGAATCAGTCTGGAAGTGACTAACCTTTTCCTAAGTATTTGTCATGTCTATTGATGTACACATTGTGAGACTGAGAAGAATACTTTACCAGGTTTCATGTATTGACAGCTGTCAAACCACAGCCAAGACCACGCTTCAATCTTCCTTTGGCAGTTACTTGATCTAGAATGAACTCTGGCACCTGAGAGCCACCTGTCTGAACAGCCCTCCAGCACTTTGTTGCCAGCCAGAACCACCAGGGGGCGGTAATTCCCAGATAGTGGCTGATGATTCAGGACCCTTAAATCCCAAATTGGAGTAAAAGTCATGACAAACCCAGTTTGTCTTCTTTTGCCCCAAAATGAATTTCATTGCGACCGTTAATAGCATTAAGTCTAAATCTTTTAAAAGGGTATATTATTTGGATAAAAGTAATACTTGTTTTTTTCTTGAACAGGGCAATAAATGTGTTCATGAGTGCCAACCGACTAATTCATCAAACCAACTTAATACTTCAGACCTTCAAAACTGTGGCCTGAAAGTTGTATATGTTGAGAGATGTCCTTCTCAGTGGCAGTGCTGAGCTGCCTTTATCTGTAAATTTTAAAGTTTGACTGTATAAATTATCTGTCCCTCCTGAAGGGATCTAATCCAGGATGTTGAATGGGATTATTGCCATCTTACACCATATTTTTGTAAAATGTAGCTTAATCATAATCTCACACAGAAGATTTTGCATCACTTTTGCTATTATCATTCTTTTAAGAATTATAAGCCAAAAGAATTTACGCCTTAATGTGTCATTATATAACATTCCTTAAAAGAACTGTAAATACTGGTGTTTGTTTCTGACATTTTAACTTGAAAGCGATATGCTGCAAGATAATGTATTTAACAATATTTGGTGGCAAATATTCAATAAATAGTTTACATCTGTTAAACATTTCTTTACTTGAAAAAATGCAGATATATATGTGTGTGTATCTCTATGATTGGAAGACCAAGACAACTTGGTGTAATGTCTAAAGACTTCTGACGGGAGCTTACTAGCAATTTATCATAATAAAGCAACAAGAATTCCTATTTTTTGTCCTTAATCGCTAAAAGGAGTCAATAGAAATATTTTCATTAGTTATTACATAAGGAAGTACTAAATATTTTTCCACTATTTGCTGCCTATTTTCAGAGACTTAGGAGGAAAAGATGGCACTTTATAGGATCTTCAGACTATAGTGCCAGTTTTTAAACTGTGACAATGTACATTTGACTCTGAAAAATTACATCTTTCTGGTATTCTGGACCCTAATAAGCTTTGTACCTTCCCTCCCACAAGTAGCCCTAGGTAATAATAACTTGAAGCTATTCCGGTAGTTGGTTTGAAGTTATCCTAAATGTTAATGTTTTACATACTTTTTAAATATGTGCAGTTTTGTTTTGTCAGGTTTTAAGGAGACTGTATAGAGCAGGTGTTCATGTTAAGTGATTTCATTTTTCAGTTATGATAAAGGGAAAATCAAGATTTATTTATCTTTTATAAAAATTTTAAATGTTGCAGTGAATTTCTGTTGGCAGTATGATTTTCTTCTGTTGTAAATAAGTTATTTTAGTTATTTTCCTTTTCCATTTTAAAAAATGAATTTTTAAAGAACGATTATCATTGGCAACATGAAAGTAATTCCTCCCGTTAAATGTAAGCAGGAACCATGTGGAAAGAAACCCAAAACCCAAGAGATAATTGTATGAAATTTCATAATTTATAGACATTTTGTTGACTTGATTTTTTTCCTTTAAAGACAGATAGCCAGTAAAACAAGTAGAATTGGTGATTTTTTTTATTTTTGGCATTAACTATCATTTACCCTTGGAAGTAGATGGATGGTCATTTACAGAATAGACTTGTGAAGATATGAAGAAAAAGGATGCTGATTTGTGTGCAGCAGACTCTTCTGACATAAACCAAATACTGTCATCATCCCTGCTCTTGTTCCACTCTCCGTAAAGAACGCACCATTAAAAAAAAAACAAAATCCTCCCTGTTACTGGGCAGGCCTCAGATCCCCCATTTTTGTTCCCCATTACCGGGCAGGCCTCAGATCCCCCATTTTTGTTCCCCATTACCGGGCAGGCCTTAGATCCCCCATTTTTGTTCCCCATTACCGGGCAGGCCTCAGCTCCCCCATTTTTGTTCCCCGTTACCGGGCAGGCCTCAGATCCCTCATTTTTGTTCCCCGTTACCGGGCAGGCCTCAGATCCCCCATTTTTGTTCCCCGTTACCGGGCAGGCCTCAGATCCCTCATTTTTGTTCCCCGTTACTGGGCAGGCCTTAGATCCCCCATTTTTGTTAGTCTTCTCTCTTTTCCTTTCACCATCCAGTGTCTCTGGCTTCCATTTTCACGAAACACACCTGCAGAAAGGAGGCTTATTCTTAGAGTGCTTCTGTTTCTTAGCCTTCCAGGAGGGCAGATTGTCAAGGGAGGGCCAGTGTGGGTCCAATCAGATTCATCTCCAGAGAAAAAGAAGAGGAGACGCATTTGTCAGCTGCCTTCTTTGCGTCAGGCAGGGTTAGATCTGTATGTTAACAATCCCCTCAACAGTCTTAGAGCTTCGTTATCCGCCTTGCAATTGCAAAAGCTGAGAGAGCTTAGGTCACACAGCTGGTGACTGCCAGGGCCAGGGTTTAAATTCCCTGGTGTCTGGATTCCATGTCTTTCCACTGAATTGCCCATGCCAAAAAGATGGCTTGCGTTGAGGATGTGAGTTCTCAGATAGCAGCACGGCAGACCTTCCCTGCCCACAGAGAAGGAGACCTAAGGAGGACTGTTTTTTTTTTTTCCCACAAATCTGAATTTGTTCATTTTAAAGGATCACTCTTTATTTGGATATTATCATTGTTTAAAATAGCCCCTTCTCATACTTTTTTAAAACTAAATGATATGTATTTTTTTACTGATTGTGTTATAATAATAATAACCTTATTAGGTAGAACATGAAGTCAGCAATTTCAGTCCCTGATAATTATTTTTATTAAGTTTTTATATAGAAATAATTTCAAATTTATAGAAAATTTGGAAGAATGGTACCAAGAATACCCGTTTTCCCTTTACGCAGATTCGCCTGTTGTTCAGATTGTTCCCTTTTAATTGTATCGTTTACTTGTTCCTTTTCCTCCTTTAAGACCCCTTACCCCAGGTCATTTGCACAGCTGCCTTTGTCTATTACGACATTGCTGTGTTTTGAATATGGTTTTCTCTTTCCTTGCCCTTTTTAGTAGAATGTTTCTCTTGGGGCTTCCTCGTGATTAGATTGAGGTCATACATGCTTGCAATACTACATTGATGGTACAGCATAAATATAAGATGATTTGAGACCAAAAGCAAGATAACACATTAAAAAACACTGGGGAAAAAATAGAAAAGCAAGTATCTATGCTTTTCCCCCAGTGGTATATATGATCCTATAGAGAGCTCAGTTTTACTATATATAGCTTAAATTGTCTCAAGTTGGACCAATAGTAACTGCGAACTGGCTCCTCTGTCCTTGTCCTTGGCATCCTCGATCATTTTGTTTAAAGCACTTAGTGTAGACACAAGTCATTCCAAGAGCTGAATGAGCAATTCTCTATGGAACCCCGGCATGATGTTAGAGCCCAGCTGTGCCTGCCGGTCTGCTCATCCCTCCAGGCCGATCCCCTGTGCACAGTCTGCCCTCTGTACCCCTGGGTCCCACATCTGGGGGTTCTGCTCTCTGAATTCAACCACGGAATTGAAAGTATTCAGAAGAAAATGAAACAGCAATAAAAAATAAAGTACAGCACAACTAATTATGTAACATTTATGTTGTATTTGTTATAAGTAAAGACAATTCATATGAGAGGATGTGTGTGGGTTCCATGCAGACACCAGGCCATTTATGTAAGGGACTTGAGCATTTGTGGATTTTAGTTTCCCTGGAGAATCCCAGGACCAAATCCCCGCAGGCATCCGAGGATGATGGTGCGTGTACGCCAATATGTATACACGGGTCACACGTGCTCATGCACACACTGTGATTTTAGAGTCAGGAGTTCACACCAGTCCCTGCAGTTGTGATCCCTTCTCACAGGTCTCTTTCTCTGCTTCTCCAGTCCATTTCTGTGCCCCCTTTTCAAAATCCTGAATTCCCCCAATCAATTTATTCAGTTTCTCAATCCTGTATCTAAAATAGTTTTAGAACTGCTTTTTCTCCCGTTGGTGTGAAAACCAGGCTTGTCTGCGTATCTCCCCCTGACCTGTGTCCTGCCCCAAGTAAAGGGCAGCTATTGCATTGTGCATCCAAGTGGGTTACTCGGGTTCTTTCCCCTCCGTGTAGTTTAGGTTGTCTATTTGAAATATAATTGGGTTCATCAGGTCTAAGGCCCCCAACATTTCTATCTTTGTTGACTTATTTTTTAAGTCTATAGACCCTTAGTCAGGACTATACCAAACCCTCCTCAGTCTCACTTCCTCTCTTATCTCTTCTGCCCGGTCCACACTGGAGGCAGCCAACATCATTGTTTTTAAGGAAAACAGTAAATGCTGGGTTTGGGGTTTTCCCATTTTACACAAAAGGTAGCAGCTTGAGGAGGAACCAACCATTCTAGTTTGCCGGGACATTGGGACACTGTACTTCTAACACTTACACTGGGAAAATGAGGCCAACTGAGAGGGTGGTCAGCTCCTCGACATGCTCTTAAAAAATTTTAATGGTGCATAATTTACATATTCTATAATTAACATATGTCCTTTAAAAAAAAAAACTATTGCCACACAGTTTACCCACTTTTAGTGCACTATTTAGTTCTGTTTAATAAATTTAGAGCGGTGCAGCCTGGCCATGCAGTCCAGTCCCAGAATGTTGCTGTCATTCCTGTGCAGCCCCCTTGCCCAGTTACAGCTCGTCCTGTTCCCACTCTGGTTCCAGGCTGTGCTGGCTGCCCTTGACCCTGTGGGTTTTCCTCGTCCAGACATTTCATATAAACAGAATTGTACACTGTGCTGTGTTTGAGCCCGACTCCTTTAGTAGTGTCAGGAGTTTGAGGCCCACCCACATCACGCTGTATGCAGGCGTATCTGTCAAGACTCCTGCTGCTGAATGGTGTTCCTTTGCCTACCACTGAACCCACCTGTCTTCCCATCACCTACCGCTGAACACACCTGTCGCCCATCACCTACCGCTGAACATGCCTGTTGCCCATCATCTACCGCTGAACACACCTGTCTCCCATCACCTACCACTGGACCCGCCTGTCTCCCATCTCCTACCACTGAACCCACCTGTCTCCCATCACCTACCACTGAACACACCTGTCTCCCATCTCCTACCACTGAAACCGCCTGTCTCCCATCACCTACCGCTGAACACACCTGTCTCCCATTACCTACCACTGAACACACCTGTCTTCCCATCACCTACCACTGAACCCGCCTGTCTTCCCATCACCTACCGCTGAACACACCTGTCTCCCATCACCTACCGCTGAACACACCTGTCTCCCATCTCCTACCACTGAACCCACCTGTCTCCCATCTCCTACCACTGAACCCACCTGTCTCCCATCTCCTACCACTGAACACACCTGTCTCCCATCTCCTACCACTGAACACGCCTGTCTCCCGTCACCTACCGCTGAACATGCCTGTCTCCCATCACCTACCACTGAACACATCTGTCTCTCATCTCCTACTGCTGAACACACCTGTCTCCCATTACCTACCGCTGAACACACCTGTCTTGTTACCTACCACTGAACACACCTGTCTCCCGTCACCTACCACTGAACACACCTG
Source organism: Galago senegalensis (assembly GCA_963575145.1). Lineage (NCBI taxonomy): Eukaryota > Metazoa > Chordata > Mammalia > Primates > Galagidae > Galago > Galago senegalensis. The sequence goes on from CAUYTI010156625.1 coordinate 74,984, forward strand.
TCTCCCATCACCTACCGCTGAACACACTGGTCTTTTGTTACCTCCTGCTGAACACGCCTGTCGCCCATCACCTACTACTGAACACACCTATCTCCCACTTCCTACTACTGAACACACCTGTCTTTTGTTACCTACTACTGAGCACACCTGTCTCCCATTACCTACTACTGAACACACTTGTCTTCCATTAATAGCTGATGGGCATTTGGATTCCAGCTATTTTTGCAGCTGTTGCAAAGTGCTGCTGTGAACATGGACGTTTGGGTCGTTTTCTGGACACAGGTCTTCATTTGGGTGTGAAATCCCCAAATCCCCAGGAATGGAATTGCTGGGTTGCATTGTAAATTTATATTTAACTTTTTAAGGAGCTGCCAACCTGGTTTCCAAGTGTTGTACCACTTTACATCACCAGCAAATGTATGAGGAGGGCTCCCTGTTTCCCCCACATCTGTCTCCCTTCCTAAATTACAGACATTCTAGGAGTATGAAGTGGCATCTCACTGTTTAATCTGCCTCCCTGACAGTGACACCAAGTGTCTCACACACGCGTTAGCTATTCCAGCCTGGGCCCTGTTTCTCACTGACCTCTGTAAAGCACTCCACGTCCATTCGTAGATATCCCCCCCCCTTTTTTTTTACATTTCTGTTAGTGTTTTTGCTGTGTAGGTGGCATGGCTTCACTGATCCATCTGCTATACCTGGACATTTCGGTAATTTTTAACATTTTGCAAAAATGCGCATAATGCTACAATGAATGACCTTTCATATGTATTCCTGTTTTTTTAAGTTAAATCTTCAGAGTAGATCCCTAGAAGTGGGATTACTAAATTGAAAGATACATGCATGTACAGTGTTGAATACTGCTTCTCTGTGAAGGTTCCACCGGCGATGTACAAGCCTTTCCCTGCAGTTTCACTAACGGGGTGTCATCAAGTTTTTTAATTTTTATCGATCAGATGGGTGAAAATGGTATTTCATTGTAGATTGAATTTGCATTCTTCTTCTTATGGGTAAAGTTAAACTTCTTTCTTGCTTAAGGACCACTTTTTTTTTTTTTTACATTTTTTGATTTTGACTTTTTTATCATATTCTTCTGCCACACAAACTTTTATTGTTGTTTAAAATTTTTTACGTAGTCAGATTTATCAGCTTTTCTGTTAAACTGCCTTTTGTGGAGTTGTTTCTTTATAACTTTATTTCTTCTGTTCAAACTGGTTTCTTTAAGCTTTCTGTCTCTACAGGAGTTAGTTTGCTAAACTCTCTTTTTAAGAAACTATCTATTTCCTCTCCATTTTCAAATGTATTTACACCGAAGTCATCTTATTCTTTTTAATTCTCTGTCTCAGTAGTTCTCTTCCCTTCCTGTTTTTTATTTTCTGTATTTGCATGTCCTCTTTGTCTTGATTAAACTAGCAAGTCACCTTATTGTTTTCTCTAGGACTTCACTCATTAATTTGACGTGCTGCTTATTTTCTATTCTATCTCTTAATTTCTAGTCTAATATTGTTTTATTTCTTAGACTCTCTTTTATTTTACTTGTTATTTTTCTGGCTCTTTCAGTTAATGCAGTTTTCAAATGGATATTGGTATTTAGTGCTTTGAAATATTTTCTGATTATTGCTTAGAATGTGCATCTGTATTACAATTTTTCATAAACTTTGTAATTTTTGTTTGTATTTTGTATTTTGTCCAAGAGCTCATTTCAGTAGACATCTAATTTTCAAGTGGGAGGGTTTTGGGGGTATCATCTTTGATATCTATTTTTTATTGCACTGGGATCACCAAGTATTTGTACTAATTTTGCTATAGCACTTGCTTTGTTTCCTTTTCTTTGTTGTTTATATTTATTTTTCTAACATGTTCATTTTTTCAAGTATCATGTTTCATGAACACTTAAGAAGATTGTGTTTTCTCTGTTATGAGGATGTAACGTTCAGTATATATCCAGAAAGCTACTTTACTGACTGGGTTGTTCAGCTCTTAGCTATTGACACTTTTTGAAGAGGACTGTCGGCTGTTTTCTAGGATCCCATCAATCTGAGTTTGTCAGATTGTTTACTTACAATAAGAGTCAGGTGCACGGGTTGGCAGGGCTACTGCAGAAGTGACGTCAGCTACTTCTACACCATCTCATCAGGGTGCAGTGAGGTCAGTTTGACAGTCATTGGTGACGTGAACTTCTGTAACTTCGCTGAACCCCTCTTCTTTCTGTAATCTGTGGGGAGGGTATTATTAATACATTGAGATTATGTGAATATTTTATTTCCCAAAGAAGTTTCACCCTTTGATGACCCTTTCCTGAGTCAGTTATTACTACAATTAGTTGTAAAATGTTGTTTTCCTAACTCTATCCACATCTCCCTCCCTCTCTCAGTGATAATTCCTGTCATTATCTATTTTGATAAACTGGTCCTGATTCAGCCAGCAGGAGCTCCTCTATGCCTTTATTTCCTTTTGATGCGTCAAAAAAAAAAATAATTCGTACTTTCTAGGCAACAAGATATTTCAGGCTGGTCTTGAACTGCTCCTCTAGTCGCCCGGGAATCATGCAGCGTTACAGGGGGATGTATCAGAAATGAAGACGTGGGCTCCCAGTGTCCTGGTTGCAATGAGGTGTCTCAGCCATCGGAGTCTGGAAGGGGTGTGTGTGAATTTTGACTGCTAGTTCTAATTGCTGTCCAGGCGCTCAGAGCCCTTCCTTATCCTCCTCCAGGCCATATTTGTAACTCCTTTCTGCTGTAATGGAAACTCCGGTTCCTAAAACAAAACAATGTTTATTTGCACAATCTTATAATAGCCACACATTGTTTCAAAATAGCTAGACCTGTGCTACCACAATCAAGAAATCGATTAGAGCTCAGTACTTCTTTGCAAAGGTCGTTCTTTTTTGTGTCTTAAACTGAGATTGTTTAAGTCAAGGCGCTGTGCTCTAAACTTCCACGGACTTTTTTCCCCTCATGGTTATGTAATGCTTTTTGGTGAGACTCACTTATTTTTGTTTGTATTTAATTTTAGTGTGTTCCCATCCTTATTGAATTATTTTTAACTTTTAATATGTAAAATCTTAACAAAGTTTCTGAATTCAAACTTTGCATAAAGATATTTCAGAATTGTGCTGCTGTACATTCTGGAATTTTCCCTACACTTACGGAGTACTCAGGCATCTCTGCTGTTTTTCAGTCTGCACAGTCGTCATCGCCTGTGGCCTTTGTTACCTCAATTCCTCCCACCTGGTCTCGCCTCCTTTCAACCCAGTAGCTGTGACCACACAGTTAAACATCCGAGGAATTAAAAAACAAAAACAAAACTGGTGCCTTGATTTCACCTCCAGAGATTTTAAATAGTTGTTCTGGGGTGGAGCTGAACATTGAATTTTTTTTTTGCAGTTTCTGGCCAGGACTGGGTTTGAACCCGCTACCTCCGGCATATGGGGCCGGCACCCTACCCTTTTGAGCCACAGGCTCCACCCTGAGCACTGAATTTTTCAAAACCACCTCTATTCTGGGAGACTGAGGTGGGAACATCACTTGAGGTCACGAGTTTGAGGCCAGCCTGAGCAAGAGTGACACAGTAGGGTGTGGTGGCGTCACAGCTCACAGCAACCTCCAGCTCTTGGGCTCAGGCGGTTCTCCTGCCTCAGCCTCCCAACTGGCTAGGACTATAGGCACCGCCACAATGCCTGCCTTTTTTTGTAGAGACGGGGTCTCACTCTGGCTCAGGCTGGTCTCGAACCTCTGAGCTCGGGGGCTGTCCACCTCCCTCGGCCTCCCAGAGGCTGCAGTTACAGGTGTGGGCCCCCGCTCCCGAAGCCTTAGTTCAGAGAACTCAGATTTTTTTCAGACAATGGTTAGAGTTAATCTTAAAAATGACAAAAACAGAACGTGTGGAGTAACCTGAGGTCCATCCTCTCCGACAGCATTTCGCCCGGGCAGTGATTGCAGAGGCTCGGTCCGCACCTGCGAGTCACCTTCTCGGGGCGCCGCGTGCACCGACCCTCGGCTCAGGTGCAGATGCTGAGCTGCTCCGGGGCTCCTGGGCTGTGCGCAGGGGGCGGAGTCCTCCAGGGAGCGCCCTTCAATCTTTTAAAGTGCGGTTTGTTTCAGAACTTCAATTTTTACAAATTTTAAGTTCCTTTCTCGTGCCTTTCCCCTTTTTATTCCTTCCCTTCCCTGGACAGGCTCCCTCAGAGTGAACAAACACGCAGTGGCCGCGTTTTTCCAGGAGCGCGGACCTTTTTGACCTTCTGAGGTTTTATGGTAAGTGGAGGGTTGCCCCTCTCCCAAAGAAAGAGTGTGAAACATTTACTCTCTATATACACGCACGTATAACGGAAACAGCACCGTCATTGACAGTCGTGGCCCACAGTGAACAGGTTCACAGAACCAACAGGGCAGCGTCCCGAGGCGACGCGGTGTGGAATTGAGGTGGCTCATCCTCTCCCTCAGCTCTGAAGACTCCCACCTGCTCAGGATCCTCTCCGAGGCAGCCACGTCCTCACGGGGCTCAGAAAGCTCTCCTGCCTCCCTCCGCTGCCCGTGCACCCGTAAACACCACCTGCTTAGCCCAAATCAGGTGACAGGTGTGGTCTCCGTGAGCGCCGGCCTCAGTGGGGGTTGCGGGGGCTGCTCCCCGCACACAGCTCTCTGCACCCAGGCTGGGTCTCCACCGGGTTCTGGATGGCAGCCTGGGAGCCCGGGGGGCACCAATCTGTGAACTGGATGCCACACTGGGCTTGACGGTGGAAGGCAGACTGACATCTCCAGGGACCGTGTCACCACTGTACAATAGGCAGCAAGCCTCGTATTCACCCCCGTGAGGCCCAGGACAGGAACTGGTGATCCTGGCCACAGTAAGCTGTGCAAGGCGGCTCTGCCGGCAGAGCTCCCTAACGTTAGTGCCCAGGACCGCAGCCTGGGGGTCGCCGGGGATGCCCTGCACCCGAGAAGTCCTAAAGAAACAGTGAAATAAATGGAGGAACCAACCAACAAATGAAGTATTTGTTCACACAGTCCTTTCCACAGACGTGACCCCACTTGAGTTCAAAGCCATCATTAAAGTGCGCGTGTAGGAACCCCTGTGTTCACTTAGGACTGTGGACACGGAAGCCCAAAAGAGGGAAAATTTTAAAGCCACACGGACAAGGTGAAGACGGCACTGAAATCCTGGTTTCTTGACACTGAACTTAGAGCTGTAGGCCCACTGTATTCCATCCCCGTTAGAGATGCTCTTATCTTCATGTGACACCTCTGTCACCCCGGTCAGTGTCAGTGCTTTCCCAAAGCCGTTTGTGCACAGCTCACCCTGCGGGGCAGCCCGTCTGAGAAGCTCCGGTCTCACCCCGGTCCACACCTGCCCTTCCCTCACGGTACAAGTGCCTGCCCTCTGTGCAGGTCACCTATAATTATATGTGTGCACAGAATCTCCCCCTGAGATTAAGCTATTCAGTGAGACCACGTTAAGTTACAATCTCCTCTCCAGAATAGAGTTTTTAATACTTCATAAACAAAACATGCAATTCAGGGGATTTGGGCTCTCAGAGGATCTAAGAGCATCGCGTGTGACAGACGGTAGTTACACTGCTTTGAGTATCATTTTTGTTGTTATTAAAAATAGATTCAGACAGTGCTTAATAGACCAGGCTTTCTTAGGGAAGAGCTCTATCATTGCCATTAGCTCTGACTGATCCTAAGGCAGGAGATGTGTTTTCAAAATGATGGACCCACACACACACATGCACACACATACACACACGCACACAGACATGCACGCACACGCACACACACATGCACACACACACAAGCACACATGGTCACAATCATTAAATTTAATAACTAACCTTGAAATATTGATATAGCATTGTTCTCTGAAATAGATTTAGACATAACGTAAGGCCTTCCTGGAGGCAATGCAAATGATTACAGACTCTTAGCTTCAGTGTGAAATGTCACGATGTGGGTAATTTTGCTTCATTCTGTTTTATGATTAGAATAATCCGATTTCTCTACGTGCTCCTTCCTGCCTTATTTCCCCGAGGTTACAGGGCATTCTCCCTGCTCGGACTGCATGCACTGATGTTAATGTTAATTTACGTGCATAATATTTTTACAATTTACACACAGCTTCCACTGTGTTTTCCCATTTTAACCTTAAAATCATTCTTCTACAAGACAAACAATTCTGCTACCTTCACTTTGAGAAATGACTCCACCTGCCCAAGATATAGGGCTAAAGATGAGAGAACCAAGCCTGGAACCCAGTATGCTGACTCCGGACTCCACGCCCCTGTGTGCTGCATCTCTGGGTGCCGGACCTCTCCCTGCCTTAGTTTTGCTCATCGCGGCCCCGCCCTGGCGTGGAATTGACCTTGGCGTGCACAGAAAGATGTGGGTTTGAACTTGGCTTTGCTGCTGCTTCTTGCGGCATGATCTTAGACAAGTTATTTATTCTAGCTAATTTTCAGTTTCTTCACCTAAAAATGGTGACAGTAATACTGCCCATCCCCGAGAATCTCTGGGAGAATTCCATGTCGCTTCTTAGCGAACGTAGCATCCTTCTGTTGGCTTTGCCACTCACAATTTGCAAGGTGTATGAAGTCAAGGATGTGTTTACTTCTGCTTCGTAGCAATTAAAAAAAGAGAATAAGTGTCTTGCAGGGATACCGTGAAGGATATATAAAATAACATTTGTGGAAGCACTCAACGCGGTGTGTGGTGCATAATGAAAACTCAGGAATTTCTCTTTTCCAACTCCCCCGTTTTCTGCCGTTCTCCAGAAGACAATCAGTACCTGCTTTCTGGATTCTCTGACTCCTTCCATGCAATGATTTTATGACTGTTTTCTTACGGTTCCGAACCACCAACGCAAGTGTTCAGTATCAAGGTGACTTTGATGAGCTGCCCTAAAGACATTTGTCCGTTCCCAGCAGAATGGAAGGCGGTATTTTCTCAGAGAGGTGAGCCAGAGGGATTCGAGACCTTGTTCAGTGGAGCTGCCCAGTCAATGGCCTCCAGGGAAACCCCCCTGATGCTGAAACTCGGACATTGGCTTTCAAAGAGGAGGAGTGTAAAGGTCAGGCAGGGCTTGGAAGTGACTCCTAGGTGGGATGCTTAACTCACCAAACTTACGCCTCCTTGAAGCTTTGTTCTCAGTATGAAACTCGGTGGAGCCTGGGTGTCTGCTCAAATAAGTTGAAGCATCGAAGTCAATCATTGGGATTAGCCAAATTTTATATTCTTCTTCCACATATACTTTTATATTTGGCCACCACTGCTTGCCTCGCCTAGAACTAATATGATGATTTGTAATTTATTGTAAAATCCGACATACGTAGTTATTTTATGATATCATTCTTTCTTTTTTTTTCCAACTTTTTTGTTGTTTATTGCTATGGTAACAATGCTGGCTCAAACATCCTTGTAGGAAAATGGCTATGTAAGTCTGTTTGTTACTGTTCTACCTAAAAACATGGCTCTTGGGTCAAACAATTGCCCATTTCTAAGGGTTACAATTCTTACTCCCAAATATCCTCCAGAAAGATTAGACCAATTCACATCCCTGCCAACACTGTCCTTAGCCTCCATGCCTACCCATCCCGATCTTTAAAAGACTAAGGAATGGGCACGAGCCAGAGAAAGGCTGCAGCTTGGGTAAAATCAATAGCAGCTCAGGTCCTTAAAATGGCTCGATCGCTCCCTCTTCTGCATGCACTGATCTGAGATGAACCTGTATTTTAGTTGTCTTTCTTTCTTTCTTTTTTAATAACAATAACAATGTTTAAAATAAGGACTAGAAACAAAAACCTCATAAAGAACGAACGAAGATAAATACATTCAGAAAAGAAATCAGATGATTGCTGCATTGAAATATTAAGCAATAATAATAATGCAAAGAAAGTAACATTCACATTGTCAAATAAGAGTCTGTCTATTATAGAATGCTTTGACTCTGAGGTTCAGTATGGAGTCACCATTTAACTTATTATTTTTTTTCCAAAGTCTCACAAAATAAATAACTAATATTTATAAATAAAAGTAAAAGGAGAAATCTAATTATTGGGAAACAGTAATGTCCTTTGATGATAGCACTAACCCAAAATCAGAGTGTGGGACAGTTGGACAGTTTCTTCAAGCACATTTGGCCTAACTTGAGAAGGACATTCCCTTCTAACATTCCTGAAAGACTTATTGACAATTCCCTGGGCCTCACCATGTCCAGGGTGTAAGAAACTATTTCTTATGCTGCGCTGAAGTTACTCTCTATACCTTACATGCATTGGTCTTAGTTCTGCTATCTGAAGCTCCACAGAGTGACCATCTCACAAATTTGAAAACAGTTGTTATTCAATCTCAAAATCTTTTCCAAAGAAAGCTACCTCAATACTTTCCACCAGCTAGGACCTTGATGTGGTTTTCAGATTCTTCAGCCTACTGGCTACCCTTCTAAAAATGCTATATCAGTTCTCTTCTTAAAAAGTGTATCAGATATGCCTGTAATCTGGGAGGTTGAGGCAGGTGGATTGCTTGAGTGAGATTCGGTCTCTACTGAAAATAGAAACACTAGCTGGGCATGGTTGGTGGTGGACACCTGTAGTCCCAGCTACTCAGGAGGCTGAGGCAAGAGGGTTGTTTGAGCCCAAGAGTTTGAGATTGCTGTGAACTATGATGACATCACCACCACACTCTACCCAGGGTGACAGAGTGAGACTCTGTCTCAAAAAAAAAAAAAAAAAAAGTGTTGGGCTGTGCCTGTGGCTCAAAGGAGTAGGGCACCAGCCCCATATGCTGGAGGTGCCAGCCACATATACCAGAGCTGGTAGGTCTGTATCCAGCCCAGGCCTGCCAAACAACAATGACAAATACAATAAAAAAATAGCTGAGCATTGTGGCCGGCGCAATGCCCATCTACTTGGAAGGTTGAGGCAAGAGAATCACTAAAGCCCAAGAGTTTGAAGTTGCTGTGAGCTATGATGCCAAAGCTCTCAACTGAGGGTAACATAGTGAGACTCTGTCTCAAAAAGAATCAATGAATTGAACCCTAAAATTAAATGCAGACACAATTCAACTTTACTCTATTTAAAATTACTAGTATAACACTATAGAAAAAAAATCTAAGAAATTTTTGAAAACTGCAAAATGTCTTGAATTTACTTAATAGGTTTGTTGTTAGTAAAGCAATTGGTATAATAATTCTGCAATTGTTTTGTATAAAATTTTAGGATAAAACAAGTAAGTGAATATATTGATGTTTTGGGGAACCAAAGTTCTTATTGTGAGAGAATTTGAAATGGGAGATGAGAAAGAATTCTGGGGTATTGGATTTAGATGGAAGGTATAATATAAAACCAATATTACATTTTTTTGTAATTTTATTTTTTATAATTATTTTTTATTAAATCATAACTTTGTACATTGATGCATTTATGGGGTTCAGGGTACTGCTTCGATATACAATGTGAAATGTTTACATTGAACCAAGTAACACATCTGGCCCCACATGCCGGAGGTGGCAGGTTCAAACTCCCAATATTACATTTTAAAACATGGCATATATTCCAGGTATACCTAACTAAAAAGGCTTAGAAAAAATGACATCCCAGCAACTGGGATGCTCAGATTTTGTTTTTTACATACTATTCCGTACTAAAAGGAGAAACTCCTTAGAGAAAGAGTTGATTACAGGAAAATGTAAGATGATCCCAGAAAATCTTATTGTTCCAAAAGGCAAGGACGTGGTCAAAGACTGGTGGAGATGAGCCCAAGAGCACAAGAGCAAGCTGGAAAAGACTCCCATGGTCCGCTCGGCGCCTGTGGCTCAAGCAGCTAAGGCGCCAGCCACATACACCTAAGGTGGCAGGTTCGAATCCAGCCCGGGCCCACCAAACAACAATAACGGCTGCAACCAAAAAAAATAGCCAGGTGTTGTAGTGGGCGCCTATGGTCCCAGCTACTTGGGAGGCAGAGGCAAGAGACTCGCTTGAGCCCAGGAGTTGGAGGTTGCTGTGAGCTGTGATGCCACGGCACTCTACCCAGGGGGACAGCTTGAGG